>OY747129.1:25143979-25439164 GCA_963556465.1 Berberis vulgaris | reverse complement strand
AAATTAAATTAAATTTCGTATTTTAAATTTGTTAGAATTTATTAACTTTAGTTTCGCATAGTTTGTCTTCCTTAACCTTATTTTGTAGATCGTTTTTCCTCGTGGGATCGACACCCCATTCTTTACTGCAATTGACCACGTGTATTGTTTGGGCGTAATCAGAAGGCTTACGAGTATTGAGGATAGTTGTGAGACGTGTGGGCCTAGCATGCTGTGAGAGTATGTGTCTGCCTGGCAGATCAAAGTGAGCGGGCTTAGAACCACTTGGGGGGGATCAACATTGGACTGATGCCGGGACCTGTAGTTCCTCGAGATTATCATGACACGTGTACGGCTCAGGGGTGTGACCATTTTTATGTATCATCAGCTACTCCCCCCGAGTTAGTGGGTCGTCATATCGGTTCACTAAGTCATCTCTTGAAGGGATGTGCCGCTCATGATGATTGAGTCTGAATCGTTGCTTGAGCCACGCACTACATTATTTGAACGTGTGTTGGTTCGGCAGAAAAGAAGCGGGAAGCCAACTTCCATTTAGGTCATTCGCTATGTAGAGTCTTATTCTTCTACTTTCCTTGCTTTCGAAGCTATCGCTCTGATTAGAAAAGAATGTTCATCTTCCTCATGGCTCAAGAAAACCTTCTTGATGACGTTGTCTTGGTTGAGGGCCTAGAGTTTTTTTAGGACAGGTTGTTGTCCGAACCTGGTCTCACTGAAATCCGTACGAAGTTTGGGGTCCCTGAGGACCTACAGTTTTATTTCCTGATGGGCGACCAAACGCCAATGTCACCTCCGACTGGTTTTATCTGTTTTCGCCGCGGGATGCTTCAAACTGGAATGCATTTTCTGATTCTAGATGTGATCTGAGAGCTCTTGGACTTCTTAGTGATTCCTCCGGCTCAATTGGGGCTCAATGGATATAGGATCATCCTAATGATTCTGCTCAGTGCTAAGGAGGTCAGCATTAGCGTGACTCCGCGAGTGATTCAGTTGCTGACATCTCTTTGGCTAATGAGTATGTTGTTTGTAAGATGAAGTCGCCGAATTGCTTTGTTAAGCTACATGATGATTTCAAGTTTTGGCAGAAGTATTTTGTGGCCCCTACGGATTGGAAGTATTTTTAATGCAAGGGTCGTCCACTCGAGTGACGGTTCAGGCCGCTTTGTATATTCATATATTTTCTTGTGACTTTGATGTGCTTGATAGTGGGCCGATTAACCATCGCTTGCGTGTTTCTGCAGGAAGGTTTCACACTACTCCTCTTACCTTAGAGGAGCAAAACGCCATGGAGAAGTTCAGCATTCTGCTGAAAAGAAAGGCGGCTGATATCATAAGGGTTTCCAACTTCATCCGTAGTGGGTTGTGGGACAATTGGCACGTCGCCCCCACTCTGTATCGAGAGTCGGACATTAAGTTGGAAGATGGGGCGCCTTTTAGGAAGAGGAAGGTTATTGGGTCCAAAGCTTTTGTTCTTTTTGATGTGGAGGAGTCGTCTGAGACTCTTGCCTCCTTCGTGAGGAAGAGGTCTCGTGTTAGAATCGGTCCGTCTTCGGTACGACCTGCTCCGGTGAAGGAGGAATGCAAGTCTGCTAGACCCATTGAGGCAAAAGCTGATGTTTCTGGCTTGAAAAAGGATTACCTGCAATTGGCAGGAGTTAAAGACAAGTCGAACCTTAATGATGCGCAGGTCGAGGCCTTGAGTGACCGTCTTGTGCGGGTTGCAATGGCTATTTTCGCTGGTGCTGATTTGCGTGAGGCTGCTGTGGTAGAAGGCTCTTGTGAGGATTTGCCTGAGGTGGTAGAATCCGACCGTCCCATAGTTGATTCGCCTAATAGTGGCTGTGGTACCAGCCATGTCTCTTGCAGTCTGCATTGCTTACCGTCTCACTCTAGGCCTTAGTTAGAGGTGTTGAAGGGTCCTTTGTATATTTCGCTGCCTTCTCTCCCTCCGGATTCCATTGACCCATCTCTAAAAAAAGGGGTTGTTGTTGTTGACAAGGGAAAGACCACGGAGGAGAGCTTGAGGACGGAGGTGACCATGAAGGGCGGTGCCAGAGTAGTTCCCGATCAGGGAAAGCTTCATCCGGATGCACGGATAAGCCTGTTAACGCAGGATTTGGTGAAGTTAATTTTACCGGTTTGGCACAAAGAGGTGGACGTAGAGTATGATTCGAGGAAGCATATAAGCAGGCGTCACAGCTGGCTGATGGATCACGCTCCAAAACCTGAGGAGGATTCATTGGAAGGGTGTATAGATAAGGGCCTTAAGTACCTTATGATGAGTATGTCTCATTTTAGCCATGCGGCTGTCGCTGGGACAGAAGTTGAGGCGGCTCGTGAGAGAGTATACACCTTGGAGCGTGTCTTCTCACATATGCAAACGATGTATTTTGATGCGCTCCATGAAATTGAGCGGCTTAAGAAGCAGGCTGAAGAGAAGTGGTTGGGTTGGGCAACCGTGGCCGCTGAGGCACAGAGAGCTCGTCTAGAAAACCTTGAGCGTGATCTGACCGAGGCGGGGCTAAAAGGGACGAACTTAGGCAGGAGTTGAGTTGTATCCGCTGAGAAGTCGAGGTTGCACAGGAAGCTACGGCTAAGGCGAGTTCTGAACTGTTGTCTTTCGCTAAAGAGAGTGCTTCGAAGGAAGCCGACTAGGCCGCTGAGAAGCAACAGTTAGAATCCGATGTGGAGTTATATGCTCGAGAAAGCGAGGAAAGTCGAGGACCAACTCGAATTAGGGCAGCATGAACTTAGTGTCGTGAAGAGCAGTCTGGCCATAGATAGCAGTCTCAGGTCGACGCGGTAACTGGCAAGTTGGAGCTACTAGAGCGTGAACTTATTGATGCAAAGGTGCGGGAGGAAGAGTTTTTCTAGAAACAAGGCAAATGTGAGTTCCGCTGGGTTGTACATAGACAGTTGGAGCTGCTGGAGCTGATGAATGAGGAGCATCCGAAGTGGGATCTCAGCCGTTATAAGAAGATGTCGTATGTGGACCTATTTGCTACCTCGACGTCATCGAGCAAGGAAGACAATTTGAGCCCTGATGTCCAGGCTACGGCGTGTGTGGATGCAACTTCTGTTCTTTCTTCCACTAGGCTTAACTCTTCCATTTTTGTACCCTTTCCTGATAAGGAGTGAAATTTGTGTGCTTGAACTCTTTTTGTCTTTGATCATTAATGAGAACAGTTTTTTTTGTTTCGTAATTGTTGTATGTATTGCATGTTTTTTTGTTTCGCCTTGTTGTCTTGTTTTGGCATAGGCTGGTTGAATCAATAGGACGTTGACTGGTCTGTCTGCGATAGAGAGATTTACCGCTTTTGTGCTGTGAATGACTCGGGGTCATCGCAGTGTAGTCATGTTTGGTAGTGGGCATGTTATGAATAGTTTAGTTAGGGGTTGAGTCATCCGAGTTGTGCCCTGTCCCCAAGGTAAGCTGCTTGAGAGTTACCTTGCTTGTCTGACCGATCGGCTGTGGCTGCAACTATGAGCAAGTTGTGATGGCCAAGCGTGCGTGTCAAACCATTTGTGCCGAGTCAGGCGTCGTAAGCTCAGGTTGGCATCCTATGTAGCTTTTATCTGGGCGCTGGTCGTACAATCCTTGTACCGACACGAGTGGCCTTCGCTTAACATTAGATTGTCAGTCCTTTTGAGCGTGAAGATCCTGACTTAGCCAAATTCCCGTTTGGCGACCAGACTGGAAAGCGGTGGTCTCATGGCAAGCCGTCATAATCAGTTCAGGACTGATTAGTCTACCACCTTCCAAATCATTTATGTTCGAGCAGAGCGGACTACAGATTCGGGTAGTAAAGGTTTGGCGACCAGGTTGAAAAGCAGTAGTCCCGTGGCAAGCCGTGGGAATCAGTTCAGGACTGACTAGGCTCCCACCTTTCGAACCATCTACACCCTCCCAAGGTGAAAAGCAGTGGTCCCGTGGCAAGCCATTGGAATCAAATCAGGACTGACTAGACTCCCACCATCCAAATTATCTACATCTGAGTGCACCAAACTACAAATTTAGGAGTGTTCGGCGGCCACGCTGAAAAGCAGTGGTCCCATGGCAAACTGTCGAAATCAGGTCATGGCTGACTAGGTTCCCACCTTCTAGACTATCTACACCCTCGCAGTGCGGGCTACAAGTTTAGGTTTGGTGATTTGGCGGTGACGTTGAAAAGCAATAGTCCTGTGGCAAGCCATCGGAATCAGTTCGAGACTGACTAGATTCCCACCTTCTAGACTATCTACACCCTTGTAGTATGAACTACAAATCCAGGTATTGATTAGAAGCTTTCATTGCTAGTCGTCACCAACTAGGTTTGCCTGATTAGGTTCGACGATCATTGACCTCGAAGGGGGCAATGATCCTTGGCGAGTCATCGTCACCAGGCGTGATACTGCTGATTAGACTCCCACTTCCTAAACCGTCGATGCCTGCGCTAAGTGGACTAGGTATTGGGATGAACCAGAAGCCATCGTAATCAGTCTTGGCTGACTAAGCTTGCCTAGTTTGAATTGAAGTTCCGCCTGCTAGTGGGCGTGCGAACCTAATCCATCAGCATGTTGCATGGAATGGATGAAATTACCTTAAATCAGCTTGTGATCTAAATGTATAATCCATATGTCAGGGTTGACTAGGATCTCTAGTGCTCTTGCCAAGCACGCGACAGAGTGTTGTTTGAATAATATGCTGAGCCCATGGGCCCGCAGAGGAAGGGCTAGGATTTCCTGCATGGTGCATTGCCTGTACGGCATAGATTACGAGGTGACACGCGTACGGCGTAGGTTGCGTGATGGTTGAGTATTGGTTACTCTCCCTCAATTGATGGGTTTGCGTGAAGCGCCATTAATTAATTAACGTCATTTTTGCAGTTTCCTTGGGAACCGTTGTCTTCCAGTTTCCCGTACGGTATTCAATGCTTGAGTACCCGCTTGGTGAACCATCATGTCTATATAATGGTGTTTTCCAATCGTTGTAGGCACTATCTTTCGTAGAGCTTATCTTCTGTAATGTCCTTGCTTGAAGAAGATGCTTTGGGTTTTCCAAAGGCTGAGGAAAATGCTTTGGGTTTTCCAAAGGATGAAGTTGATTCTCCGTCTCTGGAGTCTCTGAATGTTCTGACATTTGCGCCGATCAGGCATAGAGATAGCTACTATTATGTGTGGTCACCAGATATGGGTGGGCACGTAGTTGATCCGCTGAGGTCTCGTAATTTATTCTCATATTTTGGAGTAGTACAGATTTCCTACCAAGGGAGATGCCTTGGTGTTACACCGTACTACTTTTGCCTTCGTGTGCTACAATCCCGCTGCTAACCATTGGCTGATCGAAGTGTTAGTCGATGTTTGATGTTTTCGGGTGTGGTAGTTCTCATTCACACCTGCCATTGCATATGGGAAAAGTGGTATCTCTTGATAGCATTGTGAGATCGTAGCTGCGTCACTACTTTTGGCCATCCTCATATGCCTGCTTCTAATCTGTTTGACGAAGTTAGAAGGCGGGTCGGATGTCTCTTGAGGAAATCAACAACCCATTGTGAGGTCTATAATGTTGTAGTACAAGACTTTTCCGGGGTGATTTCATGGAGCAATCTGTCTGCTTAGTCTTTCAATCTCTTCTGGCACTTCGTCTTTATCTTGGGAAGGTATCAAGCATCTCCCATTCTCTTACCTTTGTTGTCACTTGCAGATTGCTCACATAAGATGGTTTTCAAGTCTTCAGCGGACTCTATCCATAGCAGAATTGTCTAAGCGAGTATTTTACTTTAGTTCGCACTGTATTCAGACGCTTATAGTGTCCAGTCTTTATATCCGCCTCAGGGCGTCCGCAATATGTAGCCTTTTGTATCCGCTTCAGGGCATTCGTAATATGTAGCCATTTGTATCTGCCTCAAGGTGCTTGTTATTACATCTTTCCAATAATCAATAGAGTTTGTTTTTCATAATTCTCCCTTTATTTCTTAAATGATTGTGAATCACATAAGGTTTATAAGAACTAAAACTCAATATTGACTACGGAAAGGGAAACAAACAACTTAAAGCAAACTAATTGCCGACGGAAAGAATTTGATCCTGGCCTTGAATGAATTCGAGTTGCTATCGCGGGTCATTTAGCGAACTATCGAGGCGTTACATAGGTCACTGAAGAGTAAACCTTGCAGAGGGGTGGATCTCTGTACCGATGGAATGTCGGGGGGATGTGTTCCCGCTTGCCATGGCATTTACGACTCGCTGGGCGAAAGAGCTGATTGCTCCTGTACCGCTTGAAAATGATGTCTCTACCGTCTTTTGGCCTTACACTGGGTCATGTTGTTATGCATGATGTAACTAAATCTGGGAGCACTCTATCTGTTTTAGTGCGGTGTAGTGGCAGCCTCGTGTCGTAGGTTGGTCTCCACGTATTGTTCCTTTAAAGTGGTTAGCAATATACTTAACACACTGGTAAAGGGTGGAGACCACAATTTCCATCTGGTGGAGCCATGGTCTTCTCAAGATGAGATTGTAGGATGATGGTGCGTCTACCACCATGAAGTACAAAAATAGGACCTTCCTGAGTTGCGGCTCTCCTATCACCGTAGCTAACCTTATATTTTCGAGTGGGAAGCATTTTTCCCCGCTGAATCCAATCAGCGGGTGCTTCGAACATGTCAGGTTTTCTTTCTTGAGGTCCATGCCGTGGGACGCGTTGTAGAAAAGAACGTTACGTGAACATCCTGTGTCAACCAGAACTCTCTTTACTTCCCACCTTTCTATGGAGATCGAGATGACTAAGGCGTCGTTGTGCGGCGCTCGAACTCCATCAAGGTCCCTTTCAGTGAAAGTTAAAGTGGGAATGGGGGCTTGAATCCGTGAATGGAAAATGTGCATGCCCTCACCCGCAGATTGCGTCCGCATATACAATAGTGACCGCTTGCGGGACCTGTATGACTTATTTGGTCCGACTCCATGAAAGGCATAGATTATCCATGGAGTCGCCTTCTCTATTTCTTTAACTGACATTCCCCTTGTCCTTTGTTTGTTTCGTTCATTTCTCAGACTTCAGGAACCATTTCAGTTTGCCTTTGCGGATCCATTAGTCAACTTCATACCTCAGACTCTTGTAGTCGTTGGTGTTGTGGCCGCCCTCCTTGTGATACGCGCAATATTTGCCATTGTCGCGCTTGTAGGGGTCTCCGCACGTCTTTTGGGGCCACTTCAGTTCCTCCCAGCCTTTCATGGGGTTAAATACGTCTGACAGGTTAGCGCTTAAGGGAGTCATGGCTCTGGATCCAATGTAGTTGGATGATTTATCCGGCTTGGGACAACCAGGGTCTGGCCCGTTATCGCGACGCTTACTTTTTTGTGTTCCTCGTCCTCGTGACTCTTCCTTCCTTCTTGTTCCTAAGTGTTGAGGGCCTCCTGTTTCTTTTAGTTTCGCTTTTAGCGGTCCTTGATTCCTCCAGGGTGATGTGTCTCTTGACGCTCTTGAGGAGCTCCGCCATGTCCCGAGGTGGCTCGAATGTGAGGTCCTCGAAAAGCTTTCCCTCTTTGAGGCCCGAAGTGAAGGTCGTCACGACTATATCATTGCTACACCCGTCGATGAGGGTCAAATCGTTGTTGAAGTGCGTGGCAAACTCTCGAAGCGTCTCATTGGACTTCTGCCTTAGAGAGAGTATGTAGTGCGGGCATTTTCTAAAACGTTGGCTTCCGTCGAAACGTGTCAGGAATTCCTTTGCTAGTGTTTTGAAGGAGTTGATTGACTTCGGGGGAAGGCTGTGGAACCATATCAAGGCAGGGCCTTTTAGACTGGTGGGAATGGTTTTGCACATGACGGACTCAGATCCTTCTTTGAGGGCCATTATATGCTGGTAATGGCGCAGATGATCGAAAGGATCTATGGTCCCGTCGTAGGAGTCGAACTTCGAGGGAGTGAACTTCCTCGAAAGGGCCTTGTTCATTATCCAGTCCATGAATGGTGGGACAGAGAGGTGATACAGTACGTCCGGATCATGCAACCTTCTGCGGAGGGTGTTCCCAGGGCCGAGCCTTTCCGTCCTGGCGGTGAGCATAGCGTTAGCCGTGCAGCCTCCCTTAGTCCAATGAGAACTAGCGGGGGCTTGGCTCTCCGTCCTTGCTCCGTATCATCTTCTGGAAGATGAGGTTCGTGCTGCTCTTGGTCTCCGTTAGCAGGTGGTGGATTCTGTGGCTTAAGAGTTTTCGCCGCCTTGGCGATCTGTTGTTTCTGAGATGCCAACACATCAATTTTTGGGTCCATGGTTACTACCGTCGGCTGCTCGTGCATGATAGGAACTACTGAATGAGGCAGTATAGGGACAGCCTGAGCTTTGGACGTGTCCCATGGTTCTTCGTTGTTGCATAACCTGGTGGTCACCATCTCTCTGGTTTTGATAGAAGACGATAATTAGTGTAAAGTTATGAACTATGTCGTCCCCACGGACAGCGCCAAATTGATGCAGTCTTTTTCTGCTCCTTGCTTTGACCTAATCCCGCTGACCTGCTGACCCACACAAGTAATGCACGTGAGCCACAGACCACAGTGGGGTGGCCGATGGCACTCCGATGCTAAAGTTAGACAGGGCTCTGAAGAAAGTGTAATGTTGTAACAAGGAATTTGTAGCATACCTTAGCTTACGAACCTCATGTCTTATTTATAGTGCAAGGAGTCATGGTTTAACCAGGCCATTGTAAGCGTAGTTCAGGGAGGAGATCATCGTGGAGACCCCTCTCTAATTAGGAGTCGCACTGTAGGAGGAAAGTTCCATATTAGTGATGTTCACATAATTATTACATTTTTTTTTAATTAAAACCTCCAGTGGGGAGGGGCGCCTCTGGAATGCCAGACCTTTATTACTTGTCAAAAAATTGATTTACAATCAATACGGGGGTACATGACGACTTTACCCGTGATATAACCAAATCAAAAATTGGGCCGAAGCCGTAAACCAAAAAACATAAAAGCAAAGCAAAACAATCACCAATGCTGAAAGAAATGACCATAAAGGAGTGCACATGTGTCGCATAACTGCTTTCATACCTGCTTAAGCCAAAACAGAAGGGCATTGTCGCACCTGTGTTTCATCCAAAGAAATTGCACATGCATTTCATAACTGCTTCATGCGTTCCTGATTTAGCGTTGCCTGCCAAGACGTAACCTCTGTGTCGCAGCCGCGAGATCGCAGCCATCGTAAGTTATATATTTGTTAGTGTTTCAAATAGTGTATTTTAGTTTAATTATTTTATTTTTGTATTTTTGTAGGATTTGGAGTTTGAATGACAAAAGTAAGTTAGCGTGGAGAATTTGGAAATTCATAAACAAATTGACGAAGTGGAGCGGGAGACCCTCAAGCCAAAGATTATGAGAACCAAAGAAAAAAATAAAGAAAATTAGTTTTGAATTTTGGTGGAACAAAGAAGTAATATGGATGAACATAGCCAAACCCACCTTTCAAGGGGTGGGACTCCTTTGTTTGCAAATTGGGCTTCCAAATTCTATTGGGCTTCCGAATTCCATTAGGTTCCAAATTGGATTGGGTTTGCAATTGGTATTGGGTGGTAATTGGGTTTTTTCTCTTGAGCATAAAGACAACAAAAAGGGTGAGATTGTGGCTTCTTTTGGGAACCACAAGGAGGACAGCAGGGTGCGTGAGAAAACAGAGGATAAGTTGTCCAGGACAGCACGCAACAACAGCAAAAATAGGATGGCAGAGCAGGCAAAAAACGCTGCCTAGCAGCGGCCACAACGCTGTCGAGGGAGGGCAACGCGGCAGCAGCAAAGACGCAGGCCAGAGCAGAGGAGAGTGCGCAGAGCAGCGAGGACTGCAGGGAGTATACGACACAGAAGCGCTGTCCAGAACAGCAGTAAAGACGTCGTCCAACAGGGTGCGCATCGCTGATCCACCACGCGCCGCCATGTCGATGAAGCTCCACACCGCTGTTGCTGCCATCACCTTCGCTATGTGTCACTAAACTCCACGCAAGGTGAAGAGACGAACTCCTAGATGTAACACACTTAATTAGTATTTGATTCGTTTTATGCTTTCACGATGAATAATGGTGTTTATGATTCTCACTTTTATTTAATATAGGAATTTATGTTATTTTAGTGACAAAGATTTCATCAATTTCTTCGTAGATTATTATTCCGGTGGTTGCCTTTTTCTTTTCCATATAAGCTTAGTCACGCTTTTCTTATGTGTGAAATTTTTAAGAATCAATTGATTCCGGTAGGTTAGTTATATGTGATCGCCTTTTATTATGTTATTGTCTCCGGATATATCGTAAACTTAGGATATCACATATGACCAACCTTTGTGCTTACTAGAAAAAGTGAAATCTAAAATCCATTTACATTAGAATATATTAGTGCATTAAAGACTATTTTTCCGATTATGTTGTTTGGGATGTGAAACACGTAATCGAGTCATCATAGCGAATCAATACTAGTTGGCGCGTGAAATCTAGGAGGGATTCTTGGAACCTTGTGACTTTTCTAAACTTGATTTTTATTAAACTAAATTCAATTTCATATTTTAAAATTGCTAGAATTTCTTACATTTAGTTTCGAGTAGTTTTTCTTCCTAGACCTTGTTTTGTAGATCTATTTTCCTCGTGGGATCGACACCCCATTCTTTATTGCAATTGACCGCGTGTACTGTTTGGGTGTAATCAAATTTTGGCGCCGTTGCCGGGGAACAAGCGTCATTCTACAAGGGAGGTTTCGGGTATTATCTTTCTTGCGCATTATTTTATTTTATTTTATTCTATTTTTAGGTTTTAGGTACAGTTTAATTTTAATTTTATTTTATTTCTAAAAAAACAAAAACAAAATTGCAAAAAACAAAAAAAAAGACATTGGGGGAGTGAGTTGGAATAGAGACCACTTAGGGAGACTAATTAGGGTCCCAAATTTAGAACTCCCACAAATTCACACTGAGACCAAATTAAGTTTTACTTTTAATTCTAACACCATGAGTAATCACGAAGATGACCATGTTCGATCGCTAAAAGACTATCTCCACCCCATGCGCACAGCTACTCCATCATGTATCATGTTTGCACCAAGTACACCAAAGCTAGAATTTAAGTTGAGTATGATACAATTATTACCCACTTTTCATGGCCTAGAGAATGATAATCCTTATGCTCACATTAAAGAATTCGAGGAAGTTGTGGCCACTTTCCACAACAAAGTTGAGGCTGTAGACTCGGTTAGACTAAGGTTTTTTCCTTTTTCCCTTAAAGAAAAAACGAAGAGTTGGCTATACTCTTTGCGACCAAGGTCTATAGGTTTGTGGGAGGAGATGACCCAAGCATTTTTTAATAAATACTTTCCTCACCACAAAACCAACGGTCTAAAGAGACAGATTTCTACCGTTACCCAAAAGAATAGTGAGACATTATATCAAACATGGGAGAGGTTCAAGGATATCTTGAATACATGTCCACACCATGGGTATGAGAGTTGGCGCTTAGTCAGTTATTTTTATGAGGGGCTCACAAGTAGAGAACGTCAGTTCATTGAGATGATGTGTAATGGAGAGTTTTTGCAAAAAGACCCTAACGAGGCCATTGAGTACCTGAATGACTTGGCTGAAAAGGCTCATACTTGGACTGGTCCAAGTGCTACTGAGAGGACTGATTGAACACGCCCAGCTGGAGTCTACCAACTTAGGGAAGAGGACAGCCTTATAGCCCAATTGGATAGAGTAACTAGGGAGTTAGAGACACTTAAGACCAAGGATGGTAGGCCCACACATACTGTTGCCTGAGTTGAGCTACAGGACGCCTATTTTATATGCGGGGGAGTTGAACACTTCGCACAGGATTGCCCAACCTTGACTGAGATGAGAGGGGTTTATGAGGAACAATGTAATGCCTTAGGGATGTACAAGAAGCTTTACTCACCATTCTCTAACACTTACAATTCTGGCTGGAGAGATCACCCTAACTTAGGCTGGAGGTCCGAAGCAGACCAACTTACACACTCATAGGCACAACCACCTAGGTCATACCCTGCACCTCCAAACAATGCGCAATCTAACAGAAGTTCCTTATCATACACATTACATGTATTTATAGAGGCACAAGGTAAAGCTAATAAAAATTTTGAGGTTGCATTGACACAGTTGGCAGAAGAGAACAAGGAGATCAAAAGCCAGATAACAAAGCTGACAAGTTCATTAACAGTACAAGAGCGGGGCCAATTTCCGTCACAGCCTCAAGCAAATCCGAAAGGCCAACTTATGGCACAAACCTCTACTTCAGACTCTCAGAATGTCAAAGAGGTTAATGCCATCACTACTCGGAGTGGTAAGATTTTAGATGGGTCAAGCTCGTCCACGACTATAGGCACCTCCCCAAGTGCAAAGGAGAGCATCCCTGAGGATGAGCCTGCCAACAGGAACATTCCAGTTCCAGTTCCTTTTCCTCAAGCACTACCACCTACTAGAAATAAATCGAAAATGCATGGTGAGATTCTAGAACACTTGAAACAGGTTAAAATTAACTTACCTTTGCTGCATGTGATTAAACAGGTACTGACTTATGCGAGGGTCATCAAGGATCTATGCACTATCAAGAGGAAACATCATGTCAAAAAGACTGCCTTCTTAACAGAACAGGTAAGTGCGGTGATTGAGCAGAGGACACCACCCAAGTACAAAGATCCAGGGTGTCCTATAGTCATCTGCCAGATTGGGACTCATGAGTTCGGCCAAGCCTTGTTGGATTTAGGGGTAAATGTAAATCTAATGCCATATTCTATTTACTTGCAACTGGGTCTAGGAGAGATTAAACCCACATCCGTGGTACTACAATTGGCCGATAGATTGGTTAAGAAGCCAAGAGGAATAGTCGAGGATGTCTTGCTGCAGATTGATAAGTTTTACTATCCCGTCGACTTTCTTATTTTAGATACTCATTTTGCGGTTAATATGGAGTCTACAGTTCCGATTATTTTAGGTAGACCTTTTCTTGCCACAGCTAACGCTCTTATCAATTGCAGGAACAATCTAATGAAGCTGTCTTTTGGGAACATGACTCTGGAGGTCAACATATTCAATATTAGCAAGCAACCACGTGATGATGATGAGTGTCATCATACCTACATGATAGACACGCTGATATCAGAGGAGGCGCTCCTGAGCGCAGATTCTGAAACCTTAGAGTACCTCCTTTCTATTTCTGATTCTGAGAATTTACTTTATCCTGACAATGCTTTTGATATTTATGTTGTTTCAGGGTTAAAGGATAAAGGAGGACGACAATGGCAACCATGCTTTGAGGAGTTGCCAAAGGAAAGACAGAAACCACAACCATCCACCGTGGAAACTCCAAAAGTTGACCTAGCTCCACTGCCTGAGGGACTTAAACATGCATTCCCCGGACCAGGTGATACCTTTCCTGTTATTATTTCTTCCGTGCTTGATAGATCACAAGAAGAAGAATTGATTAATATGTTACTTGAGCACAAATCTGCATTAGGTTGGACTATAGCTGACATCAAAGGTATTAGCCCCTTAATATGTTCCCATAGGATTCACTTAGAAAGAAGGAGCTAACCCCCGTAAAGACCCTCAAAGACGACTTAACCCTACTATGAAAGACGTGGTGAAAAAGGAAGTCTTAAAATTGTTAGATGCAGGCATCATTTATCCCATCTCCGATAACAAGTGGGTTAGTCCAACTCAAGTGGTTCCCAAGAAATCTGGAATAACAGTGGTGACTAATGATGAGGGGGTGTATGTTCCTACTAAGGTAGTGACAAGGTGGCGCATGTGCATTGATTAAAGGAAACTTAATTCTACCACCCGCAAGGATCACTTCCCACTTCCATTCATAGACCAAATCTTAGAGCGAATAGCTAGGCATTCTTTCTATTGCTTTCTAGATGGGTATTCAGGATATTATCAGATTGAGATTGCATTAGAGGATCAGGATAAAACTACTTTCACATGTCCTTTTGTTACTTATGCTTTTCGGCGTATGCCATTTGGTTTGTGTAATGCACCGGCTACGTTTCAGAGATGCATGATGAGTATTTTTAGTGACATGGTTGAAAAATATATGGTAGTATTCATTGATGATTTGACTATTTTTGGTGATTCCTTTGATTCATGTTTATTTCACTTGAAGGTTGTTTTAAGTAGATGTGAAGAGAAGGGTCTGGTGCTTAATTGGGAAAAATGCCATTTCATGGTTTCTTATTGAATAGTTTTGGGACACATAGTTTCTGATAAAGGAATCGAGGTTGATAAAACTAAAATTGAATTGATTTCTAAATTACCTACACCTAAAAGTGTCAAGGATGTGAGATCATTTCTAGGGCACACGGGTTTTTATAGGAGGTTCATACAAAAATTTTCTGTCATCTCTAGACCATTAAGTAGCCTCCTGGTCAAAGACGTCGTGTTTCAATGGACACAAGAGTGTGAGAACACCCTCTGAACACTCATTGATAGGCTCACCACTGCCCCCATCATGCAGCCACCGGATTGGAATTTACCATTTGAGATAATGTGTGATGCAAGCAACTATGTTGTGGGGGCAGTCTTGGGACAACGAAGGGAAGGGAAGCCCTTTGTTGTTTACTATGCTAGTCGAACACTTAATGATGCTCAAAAGAATTATTCGACTATTGAGAAAGAGTTGCTTGCTGTAGCTTTTGTTTTAGATAAATTTCGTGTTTATTTGATTGGTACACCTATCATCGTTTTTACTGACCATGCGGCTCTCAAGTTTCTTCTTTCTAAAAAGGATTCTAAGGCAAGATTGATTAGGTGGATTTTACTTCTGCAGGAATTTGATCTAACTATAAAGGATAAGAAGGGGGTCGAGAATGTTGTGGCAGATCACTTGTCTCCTCAGGAGTTAAGTGACTCTGCCAATGGTCCACCCATCCGCGATGACTTCCCTGATGAACACCTATTCGCCGTCACTCAAGTACCAGGGTATGCACACACTGTTAATTACTTGGTTTCCGGCGAAGTTCCATCATCATGGAGTGTTCAAGATAAGCGCAAATTTTTGGTCGAGGTAAGAAATTTTTATTGGGATGATCTTTATCTATATAAGTATTGCCCCAACCAAATCATGAGGCGTTGTATCCCTGAAGGTGAGATTGAAAGTGTCTTACATTTTTGTCACATTGCAACTTGTGGATGCCATTTTTCTATGAAAACGACCGCTGTAAAATTTTTACAGTCTGGATTATATTGGCCTTCATTGTTTAAGGACACTAACAATTATTGTCGTTCTTGTGATAGATGCCAAAAGTTAGGTGCATTTTCCCGGAGACACATGATGCCCCTTAACCCCATCTTAGTCATTGAGATATTTGATTGTTGGGGGATTGATTTTATGGGACATTTTCCACCTTCTTTTGGATATTTGTATATTTTGCTTGCAGTGGACTATGTGTCCAAATGGGTAGAGGCTGTGGCGTGCCGAAACAAAGACAACAACACTGTTGTCAGGTTTATCAAAGAACACATTTTATCCCGTTTTGGTACACCACGAGCCATTATTAGTGACCAGGGGACTCATTTCTGTAATCACTATTTTGAGGCTTTGATGTGCAGGTATGGAGTTCATCACAAGGTTGCCAATGCTTATCATCCGCAGACAAATGACCAAGCCGAGTTGGCAAATCGAGAAGTGAACAAATCTTGGAGAAGATGGTGAATCCTGATAGGAAGGATTGGTCCTTGCGCCTTCCTGGTGCACTTTGGGCTTACCGTACCGCTTATAAGACAATTCTCGGGATGTCCCTGTATCGGCTTATATATGGAAAAGCCTGTCATTTACCTATTGAGTTAGAACATTGCGCTTATTGGGCTGTAAAAAGCACTTACTTTGATCTCAATGATGCAGGTATTCAGAGGAAATTTCAGTTAGCTGAAATTGAGGAGTTGCGGAATGATGAAAGCGGCTCATGATAAGCAAATTCTGATGAAACATTTCGAGCCCAATCAACGAGTCTATCTCTATGACTCACTACTTCATCTTCATCCTGGCAAGCTAAGATCGAGATGGACGGGCCCATTCATGGTAAAACAAGTCTTTCCCAATGGTTTCATAGAAATTGAAGATCCAAAAGATGGGAGAGTATTTAGAGTAAATGGGCAACGTTTGAAGCACTATGTTGAGCGGGTAGAGGTGCCAGAGGAAATCTCTCTGGTTGCCCCTGTCTACCTGATTTGATGTTCTCCACCCTATCTTTAGTTTAGGTTTTTATTTTATTATTATTATTATTATTTTTAGTTTAGTTTAGGTTTTTGCTTTTATGTTTTTCTTTTCGTGTTTCAGGTTATTTTAGGTGTTGCTACTGGAGTCACTCGGAGACCCTCATCCCATATGTTCCTTTCTCCCATCGGTATGATTTTCTTATATTTTGGTGACTGTGAGGACATTGTCTATTTGAAATTGGTAAAGCTACACCATGGTAATATCACTCTAATCCTCCTCTTTTCTTTTTCTTTCATATGTCATGATTATTATTTTATACATTGAGGACAATGTTTGGTTTAGGTTTGGGGGTGATGGTGGTTTATTAGACTTTTTGTGCAATTTTCAACAAATCTTTGAGCTTAAAACATATTTTATAATTAAACCGAGTCATTTTTGTGGTCTATTCAATCTCCATTGAATACATAGATGATTACGGCAATTGTGCAAAATATTTATGAAAATGCATTCAAAATTTGAACTCTTGGTGAAATTTTGTTTTTTTAAAAAAAAAGAAAAAAAAGGTTTGAGTTTTTTTTTAATTTTAGAGAATATTTTTGTTGCCTTTAATTTTGAGAAAACACATACTAACACGTGTCACATAGTTATATTAGTAGAAAACATGATATTTGATATTATCCTTATGTTAGATGTATTTCGAGAGACTTTTCAACTCGACTATTCGTGCACTATAAGCCAATTCAACATGATTTGAAGTTGATTAGTGAGATATTGAACTAGAAAACCTTAGAATAATAGTGAAAACTTAACCCTTGTGAGTTTTGAGTCATTCTTTATTTCTTGAGGGTTATTAAATACACTCTGATTTTTCTTGAGTCCGCATTATTTCGTTGATGATCTCATTATTCTTGATTTTCTTATTATTGATCTTATTAAATACACTCTAATTTTCTTGATTTAAGAATGACATAAAAATTGAATTTTTACACTAGAACTTCTTGCTTTATTTAGTTGAGATGTCCTAGTACTAACTAGAACTTATGAAGTGATATAGGCATTTCTTTCTTTAAACCATTTTTTAGCCTGTTAGCCTACCCAATAATAAATATCCATTTGCAGCCCTTTGAGCCTTTAAATAGCCTTCTTTTTGTTAACCCCATTCCCATTACCTACTCCAATCAAGGAGTAATACCTATATTATTTTATCCTTACCCAATTTTCTGAGAATGTATACGGTGAGATATATTAATGGAATGGGCAAATAGAAAGAGTTGAAAATAGATATTTTATGCGCCCTCGAAGTAAAAGTGTTGGATTGCATCACCAGGGAAAAGCATACAAAAAAAATTTACAAAACAATTTGAAAAAAAAAAAGAAGTTGAAAAAAAAAAAGGGTTGAACAAAAAAAAAAGTTGAAGAAGAAAATAATGAAGAAAAAGTTAATGGTGTACAACATTGATTTGTTCTTCAATGCCCTATGTGTTTATACAAGGGTGTAGCCATTCTCAAGAAATTTTTGTATCCTTTTTGTCCATTATTGTTTGCCATAATTCATGCCCCATTACAACCTAGTAAAGACCTAATTGATCTTAAGTGAAAATTGGTTTAATAGATGTGGAGATTGAATAGGCAAGAACTATGGTGTTTGATTCAACATTCTCAAAAGTATTCAATATTCCTGTCCATGAGATCATATTCATTTCACTCTTTGAAAAATTCCGTTTTTCATGATAATTATATGTGAGACGTTTGCATTTTCCATAGTTTATATTCTTTTCCTCACATATAAACTGAGTGCCCAATCTCTGAGTGTTTTATTTTTTAGTGACATGAGAGAATTGTAGTCAAAGCGTCATTTCTAAAGGTTATCTCGTCACATCTTTACTATGAGATGAAAAGTTATGTTGATAAGGCTCCTCGCACACACACTTCGAGTTGAGAATGATTATGAAATTTATTTAACCTTTAGATACTATTAAATTATTGTACTCTATTGATATACTATTGTGACATTTTTAGTTTGTTGTTTTTCTTGAATTTTAAGCAATTAAAAAATTACTCTGAGGAAAATAAAGGAGAATGCTCATGTTTTTCCATTATGTTTTAGGAAATAGATTTTGTTTTATTGAGTCAGTAATGTTTGGGGGTAACATTTTTGGAAACCCTCACGAGACTATAACTCGTCCTCTAGAGGTAATCTAGAGGTTTAAAGCCTTGTTGCATGTTAAGGTAAGTGCAACCGTGATTCCTACAAAAGTGAGTTAGGATTTTATTCTTAATTTTGTTTTGCTCGAGGACTAGCAAAATATAGGTTTGGAGGTATTTGATGTTCACATAATTATTACATAATATACCTCCTAATATATATTTGTTAGTGTTTCAAATAGTGTATTTTAGTTTAATTATTTTATTTTTGTATTTTTGTAGGATTTGGAGTTTGAATGACAAAAGTGCGTTAGCGTGGCGAATTTGGAAATTCATAGACAAATTGACGAAGTGGAGCGGGAGACACTCAAGCCAAAGATTAAGATAACCAAAAAAAAATAAAGAAAATTAGTTTTGAATTTTGGTGGAACAAAGAAGTAATATGGATGAACATAGTAAAATCCACCTTTCAAGGGGTGGGACTCCTTTGTTTGCAAATTGGGCTTCCAAATTTCATTAGGTTCCAAATTGGATTGGGTGGTAATTGGGTTTCCAATAGGGTTTTTTCTCTTGAGCATAAAGACAACAAGAAGGGGGAGATTGTGGCTTATTTTGGGAAACACAAGGAGGACAACAGGGTGCGTGAGAAAACAGAAAATAAGCTGTCCAGGACAGCACGCAACAGCAGCAAAAACAGGATGGCAGAGCAGGCCAAAAATGCTGCCTAGCAGCGGCCACGACGCTGTCGAGGGATGGCAGCAATCCGCCAGAGCGCGGCAGCAGCCAAGACGCAGGCCAAAGCAGAGGAGAGTGCGCAGAGCAGCGAGTACACGAAGCAGCAGCGCTGTCCAGAACAGCAGTAAAGACGTCGTCCAGCAGGGTGCGCATCGCTGATCCACCACGCGCCGCCATGCCGATGAAGCTCCACACCGCTGTTGCTGCCATCACCTTCACCATGTGTCACTAAACTCCACGCAAGGTGAAGAGATGAACTAGATGTAATGCACTTAATTCGTATTTGATTCGTTTTATGCTTTCACGATGAATAATGGTGTTTATGATTCTCACTTTTATTTAATATAGGAATTTATGTTATTTTAGTGACAAAGATTTCATCAATTTCTTCGTAGATTATTATTCCGGTGGTTGCCTTTTTCTTCTCCATATAAGCTTAGTCACCGCTTAGAACCGCTTGGGCAGGATCAGCCTTGGGCTGATGTTGAGGCCTGTAGTTTCTCGAGATTATCATGACACATGTACGGCTAAGTGGTGTGGCCATTTTTATGTATCATCAATTATTATTATTATTATTATTATTATATTTTATTTTATTTTATTTTTGATGATACATCAAAATATACCGATCATCACGATCTTACACGTGGCAGAGAACATCCATCAAGAGGATATAGCATCCAATCTATTGGGCCAGCTCATAGAGCCCAAGAGGAATAAAGCCAATTATAGAGGCCGAACAAAGCCCGCCAACGAGAAGTCATAAACAAAGCTCGAATCCAAGCCTGAACGAATTAGAGCCCAAATCCAGGCCCGACCTCCACGGACGCATTTCCGTTAAGGAAGAAACTATTACGAGAAACATCTCTTTCCATTGCGCCTCACATGCTTAAGTCACACAGAGATTATAGATGGTAAAGGGAACATTCGACACAGGTATGCAACTTTAACTGAGTTTTGTGCACATTTACTTCCTTCTTCAAACAGAGTTGTTGACTTAAGCATCGAAGTGCCTTTGGCCACCAAAAAAGTGGTATTTGGCAGTCTAACATCTGTTTTGCATGTCAGACTCACAGGAGAACGATTTTTGGATGCATCAGTTTGACGCCGTCTGTGGGGAACGACGAGTTCCTTTCTAAAAACAAGATCCACAGAGACAAAACTCACCATAATCTAATATAAGATCAACAAGCCGTCAAGGCGAGTGACGAATTCTACAGATCCTCAATACAACAATGATCACGACAAATCTTCTACTAACAACAATGCATCACAAACAGCTCGCAAAGCAGAAGTAGCCCGGATCATCAGACCGATGGTGCATGAGAATACAGATTCGCAGCACGCAGTAGTCAAGATAACCCAAACATCTGGCAATGCTGCCACGGATCCTCGAGTAGACCTAATCATGGCCCAAATGAACTACATGACAAAGATGCTGGAAAAAATCACCCAAGAACGCATCCAGCCAGCTGACTCTGTTCAGGTACCACTCCAATAAAATTTCACCAACCAAACTCAAGGAAGCGACAAAGTCCCAGCAAAATCCTCACGGGGAAACTTCGAAAGCAACAAGCTCCCCCAAGGCAAGACTCCACAGTGTGACGGAACACCTGCCAAAATCCCGTTCAGGATAGGGGTCAAAGATCCCAACATATCAAATGAGTTAGTCAAGCCACCATTCTCCGACGCCCTCATTAAACAGCGATGCCGAAAAACTTTACTCCACTAAAGTTCAAAGTGTATGATGGTACTACTGACCCAATTGACCACCTGAAACACTTCCACCACATAATGGCCCTGAAGGAAACCACGGATTCAATATTGTGCCAGAGATTTCCGACTAGCCTCACCTCCACAGCAATGAATTGGTTCAACAGCCTACCACCGAGGTTGACAAGCTCCTTTCAAGCTTTAGCAACCGCTTTTATCACCAGATTCATCGGGAGCCAGCAGATGAGGAAATGACCACACTACCTCTTGCATATCAAGCAGAAGCCCAAAGAGACAATACGATAATATATCACTCATTTTACCAATGAATTGACGATGATCGATGGACGTGGCAACGACATGGCCGCTGCAACCTTTGTTGCCGGACTGAAGAGATGCCCCTTCTTTGATGCCCTTAACCGGGAACCTCCAAAAGGCATGGCGGTCTTGCTGAAAATAACGCAAAACGCATCTCCCTTGAAGAGATGAAGGCGGCCAGGAGGAAAAATGACCAAGAAAGATAAAGTAATGAGTGTGATGAAGAATTCCAGACGAGATGACGAACAATGGGAAGGTAGCATCCAATTGAAGAAACATCGGAATGGCGGAAGGAGTGATTCACAATAACAAGAATTCGAGAAGCTACAATCAGTGTGACCTCGACAGAAGCGAGTAATGAGTGTGATGAAGAATACATACAAGCCATAGACAACCCTGAAAACAAGTCAAGCAAATATACTTAAACACGGCAAAATGGGACAACATCAACTGGCCGCTTAGGATGAAAGGGGACCCAAAAGGAATAGACAGAAGAAAATATTGTTCTTTCTATAAGGATCATGGGCATGATACCGAAGACTGCTATAATCTAAAAGACAAAATCGAGCATTGGGTTCAGAAAAAACAACTCGACGAGTTCATCAGAATGCCAGATAAACAGCTCACATAGAAGGAGAAAGCAGATAGCGCCGCGAGATTGAAAGAACAACCCCGAGAGCTAATATACGCCTTACACTACGTAGCCAGATGAAGCAAAACACACAACCTAACAGAAGAAGCTGTTAGGAAAACTTCCCACTCGAACTGATTTATATCAAAACAAGAGTACTAACAAAACTAGACAAGCCATTTCACGAATGCACAAAACATGGAAAAGTTTGCATCAACCAACTAATACGATTCGATGATCATACCAACGGATGCAAGCTCGACCCGAATCACTAACAACAAAACTGAAAGCAACAGACTCATTCGAACCTCGACGATTGACACCAAACACGGAGCCAGAATCAGCATGATTGGACAATTTGGTGCTGGTGTGAGTATGATTGGACATTTCAGTGTTGATGTGAGCATGATTGGACAGTTGGAGTTGACGTGAGCATGATCGGATAGTTCGGTGTTGATGAAAGCACGATCGAAAAGTTTGGTGATGACGTAAACATGATCGGACAAGCCAACACTACTTAGCTATCAAATAGGAAATCACCTTGAGTCAGCTAGTCACGATAGCATATACAAAATACGAGGATCAACATCAAGCAAAAAAAGACAAAACAACAAAAACATCAATCTCTAATACGAAGACCAACATCGAGCAAAGGAAAAAAATTGTACTTTAAACCAGTGTAAATGCTTTAACAGTTAAGGCTGATGAAAACATCCAAAAGGGAGTATCAATAAGATTACAAATTCAGAACCCCCATTTTTTGCGTGCACAACAAAATATATACATCAAAGAATTATCCATACAAAGCAATCGATGTATTTAGTAACAATAAATAGCGACAAAAGTTGGATATATATAAACTTCTAGTCTGATCAACCCCGAAGTAAAAGTTGGACACCCAAGTCAACTTAACACAAAACTTCGAGTGGATCGAAATGTCGAGTTAACGATGTAAAAGTTGGACACCCGAGTCAACTTAACACAAAAACTTCGAGTCGACCGAGATGTCGAGTTAACGAAGTAGAGGTTGGACATCCGAGTCAACTCAACAAAAAACTTTGAATTGATTGGAATGTCTTAATGATGTAAAGGTTGGACACTCTAGTCAACTCAACACAAATCGACTTGAATGTCAAGTTAATGAAGTAAAGGTTGGACACCCGAGTCAACTCAACCCAAAAACTTCGAATCGACTGGAATGTCAAGTTAACGAAGTAAAGGTTGGACACCTGAGTCAACTAAAAAACAACGAGTCGACCGAGATGTCAAGTTAACAAAGTAAAGGTTGGACACCCGAGTCAACTTAACACAAAAACTTCAAGTCGACCGAGATATCGAGTTAACAAAGTAAAGGTTGGACACCAGAGTCAACTTAACGCAAAAGCTTTGAGTCGACCAAAATGTCAAGTTAACGAAGTAAAAGTTAGACACCTGAGTCGACTCAACACAAAAACTTCGAGTCGACCAAGACGTCGAGTTAACGAAGAAATGCTCAATGAACAAGTTGACTTAACACAAGAACTTCGAGTTGACAGACACGTTGAATCAACGAAATCAGAATTAGAGGAACAAATCAACATGATTCGGGGACTAAAAGAAAAATCAAATTTTTTGCAGCAAATCAGGAACGACAACGCTGGCCCACCATTAGATGAATGACGAGCCAAAGCACGAAAGCAACTACAAAAGAATTCAAAAAAAATTGCATGACAACTACAACTGAAAAGAAAAGAAACAACAAAAGTTCATTTTTATTGATAATACTACTCTGTTACATCCGAAGAAGGAGATAACAAATGGGAGAAGAAACGGAGGCAACTACAGGATCATCTCTCACGAGAACAGGGGAAAGACTATCTTCAAAAGATGGAGATAGTAATGACTCTGGGGCGCTCGAGGGTAGAGGAAGCAATGGCTCCTCCGCTACCAGAGCAGATTTTTCAACATAGTCGTCCTCAAAAGCTTCACAAACCAAGTTACGATACCTGGACAAATCCTCGCCGAGACCTTCGATATAGTCAAAAAGCTCAATCCATCCATCAATAACTCGTTTCCAATCTTTGACTTCGACAATACGGAGCCTATCATTGGCAACAACGAGTTCATTTTTGGCAGCGACAATCTACCCTTCAGCGGTGGAAAGCATACTGGAAGTATCTGCCTTGACATCGTTGAGCGCAACAGTTATCTGTTCCACCCACCTCTCAGCAATATCACAAATAACGGATTGCTCAACTTCAGCACAGAAAAGGCCTCATCACGAGACTCGGTAAATAAAGCTCACTCCACTTCATTCATAGTGTACAAACATTACGCTCCAGGATGCCCTTGGAAAGAAATGCCTCCATAGGAAAATGGTGAAGCTTCGAGAATCGATCACTGATCCTTTGCTCCTCAGCATTTAAGTGAAGATTCTCTTGTTTATTGGGAACTCGGAATAATCGAAAAATCAAACGACCTCGCAGTTGGAAGTAGCCGGAGTTCACAGAAGCATAAAACCAAGACTTCGACCAATTGCGGATGTCATCACTAAGTTTCTCGAAACAAACTGGAGAATGGAGGAAGCAAATATCCCTGTTCATCAACAGATCAACCACCGAATGCAAAATCCTCACAGTCAAAGAAATGTCGGATATAATAGCCCTTGCGTAAGAAGAAACCATCACCTTCCAACCATTAGGATCCATTTGGGAAGGAATAATGCCCAAGAAGTTCAAATACTCCCAGAACAACTCTGGTACTGGGAACCGAAAGCCAGAAGAAAATATGCATGAAGACAGTGCGATGTATTCAGCCTTTGGATTACAAGACTATCTTTTTGTTCAGGCAGGATAATCTCGAGGTTGGGTGGCAGATTACAATCAGAACGAGGACTATCTATCATCGCCTGAGAAACTCTATTGGGAAAATAATGACCCTCACACAAAGCTAGCGACTTACCACTTAGTTTATCACCGACGGACATCATTGAAGAACAGAAAAACAACAAAAACGAAGAAGGAGAAGGGATGAGGGAACCCTAATTTCAAAGGTAGCATAGGAGGGAAAACGAATTTGTCACATCTCTTTTTATAGAGCCGAACAATGAAGGGACGACTCATGGGACAACGTGCGAGATATGATGGCCACGCGAAATCCCAAAAATGTGCCCAAAAACAAACGGGCAAACAAAGAATCGAGACACCAACCTGCAGAAAGTTACTGACAACATTAAATACAAAGCAATGATGGAATTGAAAAGAAAATCGTCACGAAGTTAGTGGCCACGTCAACATACCCACTAACTAAAGGGGAGTAGCTGATTATACATCAAAATAGACCGATCATCATAGTCGTACACATGGCAGAGAGCATCTATCATGAGGATATAACATCCAATCTATTGGGCCAACTCATAGAGCCCAAGAGGAATAAAGCGAATTACAAAAGCCCAGACAAGGCCCGCCAACGAGAAGACATAAATAGAGCCCAAATCCAGGCCCGAATGAATCAGAGCCCAAATCTAGGCCCAAACGAATCAAAGCCTAAATCCAGGCCTGACACGAGTTCACTCATAAAGTAGAAGAACGTTGTACCAAAAACAAGTCGGAGAGGGAGTTACGCCTCCATGGATGCATCTCCATTACGGAGGAGACTGTTACGAGAAACATCTTCTTTCGTTGCGCCTTAGATGCTTAAGTCACGAAGAGAATTAACCACGACCATTATAAAACGTAAAGGGAACATTCAACACAAGTGTGCAACTTTAAATGAGTTTTCTCCAGATCTACTTCCTTCTTCAAACAGAGTTTCTGACTTAAGCATCGGAATGCATTCGACCACCAAAAATGTGGTCTTTGGCAGTCTAACATCTGTTTTGCAGGTCAAACTCACAGGAGGACGATTTTTGGACGCATCAATTATTGTTATTATTACTATTATTGTTATTATTATTATTATTATTATTATTATTATTATTATTATTATTATTATTATTATTATTATTATTATTATTATTATTATTATTATTATTATTATTATTATTATTATTATTATTATTATTATTATTATTATTATTATTATTATTGATACACTGAAATGTTATCTCTTCTACATCGTACACGTGTCATGATGATCTCAAGGAATAACAGGCCCGAGCATCAGCCCAACACTGACTCGGCCCAAGCGGTTTCAAGCCCGCACAACGCAGTCCGCCAGATGGACCTAAATCACTATAGCCTGTTAAGCCCACACGTCTCACAACCATCCCCAATACTTGTAAGCCCTATTAAGGAAAATATCTCGAGAATCAACTTCGGATAGGCAAGACAACAACACTTTGTTTCCAACTAGGAAGCAAATCCCAGAGTATACGTCATACATGAAAACTTATATTTATGAAGAACACTCTGATTGGGAACTATCTCTCACGTATCTAGGAGCACAAGTCTAACAGGGAAACCTCCATTCACAGCACAAATCCTAATTAGATAAGGATCTTTACGAAGATATTCTTTCCTAAACTACGCCACTGATGGCCTGGTCGAACCAGGATTCCAGCACTATAAATAAGATATGAGGTTTTTTTTTTTGGAAAGCGAGCTGAGTTTTTTAAGGATCCCACAATCTATCAATAAGGTGCGACCTACAGGTCAACAACCATAATAAAGAAACCATGCCGCAGGTGGGTCTCAAACCTAGGACGTGGGGGACAAACCTACACAGCCCTAACCACTAGACCATAACACCATTTGCAAGATATGAGGTTGATAAGCTAAGGTACGCTACAAATTCCCTGTTTACAGCATTACGCCTTTCATATCCTCGTTTGACTTTAGCATCGGAGTGCCATCGGCCAGCACAAGGTGGTCTGTGGCTCACGTGCGTTCCTTATGCAGGTCAGCAGGTCAAGGTAAAACTGGGAGTGAAAATCGACTGCATCAGTTTGGCGTCATCTGTGGGGACGACAAAGTTTCTAACCAAGCACTAGCATTGTCTCTTTTCAGAATTCAAGAAGATGGTGACCAACAAATCATGCAATAATGGAGAACAAGGGGACACGTCAACCATTCAGACTAGCGCTATACCACCGCTCCCAGTGGTGCCAGTGACACAAGGGCATCACGCTCACACCCCCACCCCAGCAACAACAGCGACAGACCCCAGGATGGAGAACGAAGTGGAGATTATCATACATCAAAACCCCTCACCCGTCGATTGAGATCAAGAGCAACACAAACCTCAATATTTAGAGAATAACAGGGAGCATGCAGAGGAGAGTCAAGCCCCTGCTAGTTATCACTGGAGTAGAAGTGGCGTTACGGTCAATGCGGATCTAACTTTCAGGGTAGACAGGCTCGTCCCACAGTACCCTTTCCGCCAAGGGGCTCATGACCCAGACGTGTTGTACCGCCTCTTTGTTCCCCCGTTCATGGACCGCATCATGAATGAGGCTCTGCTAAGGAAGTTCAACCCTCCATAGCTCAATTTTTATGACGAGACCGGCGACCCATTCGATCACTTGCGTCATTATCAACACGTAATGGCGATCAAAGAAGGTTTCAAGTCGGTGATGTGCAAAACGTTCCCTACCATCCTGAAGAAGTCAGCGCTAATATGGTTCCACAGCCTCCCGCCAAAGTTGATCGACTCATTCAAGACACTTGCCAAAGAATTCCTTACACGCTTTGTCGAAAGCCAGCAAATTAGAAAAGGCTTGAACTATATACTCTCCCTGAGGCAGAACTTGAACAAAACACTAAGGAAATATGGCACATGCTTCAATGACGAGCTGACGCTTATTGGACACTGCAGCAATGACACAACCATGATGACTTTTACCGTGGACCTAAGAGATGGATAGTTTTACGACTTCCTCACCTTGGAACCCCCTGGATATGGCAGAACTCTTGAAGGGCGCCCAAAGGTACATCACCCTAAAGGAGATGAGAACAACAAATAAGGAAACTGAAGTAGAGAAGAAACCCTCCGTTTCTAGGGACAGAAAGAAGGGAAAAAGGCGAGAAGAAGAAGAAAGGAACAAGCGAAAGCGCAATGACAATACGTCGGACTCTGGCCTTGCTTGTTGGACGTCCTTAATTTCATGAAAAACTTGGAAGATTTTAAGTGACCCCCAAAGCAGCACGACCCCTCCAAACGCGACAACATCAAGCATTTCTCATACCACAAGGAGGGTGGTCATGACACCAATGATAGCAATATGAGATCCAGTATTGGATTCGCAAGGGCAAGTTAAAAGAAATCTCGGGTTCAGAGAAATGACAGGACAGAGCCAGGGGGAGAGGTAGTCAAACAGATTGAAAAGGAGACTCCGGGCATAATATATGTCTCTCACGGAGTCAGATCAAAAGAAGAACAATCAAACAGGTGCCGCAAGTGAAAACTACTTGAGATGTGGACGCAACTCACAATGAGGAAAGACGCGTATATTACTTGCGGGTGCAGATCCCCATCCCGACCTTGACCTTCACAAATAAAAACCTCGAAGGCGTTCGCATACCGCACAATGACGCTTTTAAAATTTCAGTCTCTATTGCAATGTGGGAAGTGAAGAGGGCCTTGGTTGACATGGGAAGCTCTCTCAACGTCCTGTTTAACAATACATTCCACAATATGGATCTCAAGGAAGAGAACCTTACATCCTCCAACTACCTGCTAATTGGATTCAGCAGATAGAAGTGTTTCCCTATCGGGAAGATAAGGCTAGCAGTGGTGGCAGGAGAGCGACAACTAAGGAAGGTCCTCTTCTTGGACTTTATGGTGGTAGACGCACCGTTAACCTACAACCTCATTTTGGGAAGACCCTGGGTTCACTAGATGGAAACAGTAGTCTCCACCCTTCACCAGTTCAACAAGTATACTGCCAACCACTCAGAGGGAATAATTTGCAAGTACCAACAAATGGCACGGGGCTGCCACTATGCTGCACTAAAGCAGATAGAATGTTCCCAGATCCAGCTGGATCCCACCAGACAAGTTGAACAAAATCATGACTCAGGAACTACGGAGAAATCACTCCACCCAGATGGAGGCAAAATCCCAACAGAAGTGGCTCAACTTAGCAGCGGAGAACATTCCAACAATGCAAGAGCAGTCCGCTATGCAACCTGACAAAACGTCAAGACCAAGGGAGAGGTCATTGCAAACGGGAACATGACCACACGACTGTCAGTGAGCGCGCAAGGACCCTTTCGTGCAAGGTTTACTTTTCAATAACCTCAATGGTGTCAGTGAAACTTGGCAATTCGTTGAAGGTACTCACGATCCAAGCAAGGGCCATGCAATTTCACTTCAGGGTCGGATCGACCTCTTTCCACCAACAGTCAATCTATTCAGTTGTTTAGGTTTCTTTCCGTAGTCAATGTAGAGTTTTAATTCTTAGGAGCTTATGTGATTTGCAATCATTTAAGAAATAAAAGAGAATTACACAAACTCACTCTATTGATTACTATAAAGATGTAACAACGATCACCCAGAGGAAGGTACAAAAGACTACAAACTACAAGCATTCAAATCCGGTACGACATACAGAAAAGATTCGCTTAAACAGTCCGACTCCAGAAGAGGACTCAGAAGCGACAACAAATGAACCCCCTGTAAATTACGAATCCCTCTAAGAGTTCTGTTTGACAACTTCTCTGAAGAAGATGACCTGAAGTGGTACAAAATCAGCATTTGAAGGCCTCGCGACACACCGGCTGAAGCTACAACCAACTCACGCTCGATCCGCCCAACTAGACAAACTTGGGACAAGTATCAGGTTGAAAAAGATCGAGTACACCCTCCCACTAAGGAATGAAAGGGGCATCTAGGAGTCAATGGCCCACTACGACAGGCCATGTCCAACTCCACTCCGCCCCGCAATCCTGAGTTCCAGCGCAGTGCAACACGACAGGGCTAGCTAAGAAGGGGAAAACAACCTCTCCAAGGTTGGTTGCTGATGTTATCTCAGAAATTAGGTGGTTTGAAGCACCGACAGAGCACCAGCACGTAAATGATAGACTCGTCACTTGCGGGAAAGTTTGTACTTCTTCTATTAAATACGAAAAGAAATTACAAGGTCTTATAAAACCAATTGGGTGCTCACCCAGAGCAGGTGACCACGCATAACAGCAAGTCTTATTACGACTCATCGGCGCAAATATCAAAACATTTGAAAACTCTAGCGTTGGATATCCCCATTCAGCCATTAAAAACCCAAAGCATATTCTTTGAGTAAGAGAATCTAAAGAAATGCACTCTGTAGAAGATAATGCCTACAATGATGAAGGAACACCATTATATAGACATAGTGGTTCACCAAACAGGCGCTTCAGCATTAAGTATCAGCATTGAATACCGTATGGGAAACAAGGAGACGACGATTCCCAAGGAAACCTCACAGGACCACATTCTCCAGTTAATAATGCTGCACACAACCCCATTAATTGGGGGGAGTAACTGATACTCAACCATCTCGCGATCTACGTTGTACGTGTGTCACCATGCAATATATGTTGTACATGTGGTGTCAGGATCCTATGACAAGACCTAATTCTTTTTTTATGGGCCCATCTGCTCGGCCAACTATCCGAGTGGCATTCTATTACGTGTGTTATCGCAAGCAGTAGAAAACCTAGACACTTTTGACACACGGAGCACACCTGCATATCACCAATTGATTTAAGGTATTTCTTTCTTTTTGAAAAAACTAATCCGCATGATGCATTCCGCCTGCGGAAGTAGGCTCACACGCCCGTAACAAGCGGAGCCCTGATCTAACCAGGCAAGCTTAGTCAGTTTCAACTGATGATGACAGCTTCTAGTTCATCCCAACGCCTAGTTCGCCGTGCGTGAATGTCGATGGCTTAAGAAGTGGGAGTCTAATCAATGCTCTTACGCCTGATGACGATGACTCGCCAGGGACCGTTGCCCCCTTCGTGGACAACGATCATCGAACCCAATCAAGTAAGCCTAGCTAATGACGACTGACAACGACAACTTCTGGTCAAAGCCCAGACTTGTAGCCCGTTTCGCGCTATTGTAGATGATTTGGAAGGAGGGAACCTAATTAGTTTTGAATGATGTCAAAGGTTCGCCACGAGACAACTGCTCTTCTACAGACCATGGTCGTCAAATTACCAACTCCTAGACTTGTAGCCCGCTCCACGCGGGTGTAGATGGTTTGGAAGGTGGGAGCCTAGTAAGTCTCAAACTAATGATGACAGTTTCCCATGAGACCACTGCTCTTCTACAGACCAAAGTCGCCGAAAACCCCCAAATTTGTAGCTCGATGTCCACGGGTGTCGATGATTTGGAAGGTGGGAGCCTAGTCAGATCCAACTGATGGCGACGGCTTGCCACGAGACCATTGATCTTCCACAGACCATGGTTGTCGAATTTTCTCACCTCAAATTTGTAGCCCGCTCTGCGCTGGTGTAAATGGTTTGACAGATGGGAATCTAGTCAGTTCTGACTGATGTCGACGGCTCGCCACGGGATCACCGCTCTCCAACAGACCATGATCGCCAAATTCTCTCATCCCAAACCTATAGACCGCTTCGGGCGGGTGCAGATTATTTGGAAGGTGGGATCCTAGTCAGCCCTGACTAATGTCAATGACTCGCCACGGGACCACTACAATGGTCACTGAATTCGATTACAGCTCAAGAAACATATTCACGCTCACATAGTCTGATATTCCATTATCTGCAACAACCACTTGAGCTGACTAAAAAATCAATCCGCTAACATGGGGGCGAATGCTATACGAGATGCCAGCCCGAGGTTACTAAACATGACTTGGGCCAAACGCTTTTGCTCAACGGCAACGCATGTGCTTGGCTGCAACAGTTCACTCATGCCAGCAATCGCAATCGATGGTCAGATACACAACTTAAGTCTCCAACTGGTTACCTCAAGGATGAGCTACGGCCTGGGTAGCGTAATAGACCGTCAAACCATCCGCAAAACATTCACTATTAGGCGTAACCACACGATAGCAACTCTGAGACCTCACAGAAGACAAGTCAGAATTATTTGTGACATAAATGTTTGAACTCTCAACTGCAGACAGACCACTCGGCTTCATGCTAACTAGACCTATGTCATTGTAAAACGACAAGGCAAATTGGAAAGCGCGCAATAGGGAGATTGAACAGAATGCGGGTACAAAGTATACTTGAAATAAACATGTTTTCATTAACAGTTGAAACAAAAAGTACAAATGTACAAAATTTACTCCTCATCAAGAGGAGGTATAAATAAGGGAGAGCTAAGCCTAGCAGCAGAAGAGCGGGAGTTGCGTCTGTGCGTACCTCAGCCTAAGTGCCATGATTCGGATAATCTTCTTCCCTTGACGATCCAGAGACCATTCCAAAATTTGCATAAGACATCTTCTTATAATAAGCAAGATCCCATTTCGAATGCTCTTCCTTTATCAGCGCCAACTGTTCTAACCTCCCATACATGATCCAGTGGAATTCACACTAGCCTTGCACCTTGAGAATGTCTTCCACGCGCGCCTTTTCTTCATCAAGTTCACACTCCAACAGCTCTAGCTTGCCTGTCAGTGCAACAACCAGAGATCGCTCAGTAATCAGGCTACTCTTAACTGCGTTAAGTTCATGTTCCTCCAGGAAAAGTTGGTCCCCAGTTTTCCTTGCTTTTCCAGCATTGAATTCCATGTCGACATCTAATTGCTATCTCTGGGCAACCACTCGGATTCTTCATGGTATTCTCTTGAACAAGATACTGCAATTCAAAGCACATCTTAGCCACAACTTCCTGCGCAACTTCCACATCACGGCGGACCAGGTTCAGCTCTTGTCTAGATTTGTCCCTTGCGGACACCGCTTCTACTAAATCAGACTTGAGGGCTTCCAAATGAACCCTCTGAATCGACATCAACGGCTGACTGTTCTAGCCTCATCTCCTCAATCTACGTTCTTAGCGACTCGATCTCGAAGAGTGCATCAGAATACGACTTGTGCATAATCGAGAAGACACGCTGCATGTTGTATACCCTCTTACAAGCCGCCTCAACTTCTGTCCCAGCGACGACCACCTGGCTCAATTGGGACATCCCCAGCATAAGGTGTTTCAACCCCTTATCCATGCGCAACTCCAACGCATCATCCTCCGACTTTGGAGCCTAGTTCGCCTGCCAGCTATAGCATCTGCTTATATGCTAACTCGAAGCATAATCAATGTCAACCTCCTGGTGTCAGGCCTGATTGCTCATTTTCACCACGTCCGGAGTGAACAAACTCATTTGCGCATCTGGATGAAGCTCTCTCGGGTACGGGATCACGCAAGCACCGCCCTTTATACTCCACACTGCACCTACGTCCTCATCCACAGCCTTTCCTTTCACTAGCAGCCAACCCTTTGTTGCGAGTCGGCTCAGCGGAATCGAAGGAAGCGAATTGTCTAACAGATCCTCCATTACCTTGATATATTGTTTGGAGCAAGATGGGGGGCAATGCGGAGTACAAAGAGGACAACCCACACTGCAACAGCCACTGTCAGACAATCCACCAGCAAGACGATTAAACTCCGAGACCACAGACAAATCTTCATCAGAACCTTCAAGTAAAATAGGTCTGGATTGGTCAGCACCAGTAGAAGCCGCCACAACAGACAACATTAGCTTCTCACTCAAAGCCTCGACCTCCTCAGTACTCAGCTGCTACTCATCATCAACCTCTGCTAACCATAGATGGTCATTCTCCCTGACAGATGTTATAGCCTCCACCCCGACGGACCGGCCAAGATCACGCTCCTCCCTTACTAGAGCAGACGTTTAGGAGACGGCTCGGCCCCAGCGCGAGACCTCTTAGAGCCTATAAAGGAGGCAAGCGTCTCAGAAAGCCCCCTCTGTATCTAGGCAGGGCAAAAGCCTTAACCTTGGAGGCCTTCCTCTTCTTGTCTCCACCATCAGACTTAACCTTCGACGCTCTGTAGATAGTGGGAGCCACGTGCCAGTTGGATCACAATCCACTATGACTGAAGTTGGTAGGGCAGATAACATCCTCCACACTCATCCAAGGCATGTCACGGAATGCCTTCATAATTACTTTCTCCCCCGGATAAAGAGGAGTAGTGGGGAACCTCCCTGCAAAGAAACACACCCCTCAATCAACATACAATCAACGGATCAGAATCAAAGGGTGAAACTATACTTACGAAGTGGCTTGAACTCTCGCTCAAGCGGACAACCTTGAACTTGAAGTGCTTCGAATTCGAAGAAGCCAAGAAGCATAATTTCTACCAGAATTTAAAGTCATCTGGCAAATTTTCAAATCAAGTCGGCGACGTCATCTTGCAAACGGCGTGATCGTTCAGCCGATGGGAAGTCAGCAACTGGATCACCCTCAGAGTCACGCGGACACCGACATATTTTGCCCTAATCAATATGAGAAGGATAATCATGTACCCATTCGGTACCAACTAGGCAAGAGGGATTCCAAGAAATTCCAAAATGCCCCAGATCTCGTCAAGCACAGGAAAATAGACTCCAGTTTGAAGCATGTCATGGTGCAAATAGACAAATCCTTTCGGAGGAAACATTGGCTTCTGATCATCATTTAGAGTATAGAATGGCAGGTCTTCAAGGACCTCGAATGTCTACCAAATCTCGGCAAGGCGCGATTCGGAAGCCGACCTATCTTCAAAGAACTGGAGGCCCTTGGCAAGAAGCTTATCGCGAAGGTGATTTTGGTGAGCCATGAAAAAAGTGAATAAACTTTCAATCAAAACCTGAAGAGAACGGAGTCTCTAAAAATGAAGAAATAGAAGAGTCAATCTCTATAGAAAGGGAGATCTAAATAGATATTGATTTCCTGTCTTTTCTCCACTGAACCGATGCATGCTTAATTAATGAAGCGCGCTGCTCAAGTAATGGTTTAGACTCAATCATCATGAGCGGCGTATCTTTTCAAGAAGTGGCATAGTGAACTGATACGATGGCCCACTAACTCGATGGTGCAGATGATGATACACCAAAATGTCCTCTCTTCTACACAGTACATGTGACATGATGATCTCAAGGAAGAACATGCCCAAGCGTCAACCCAACTCTTATTCGGCCCAAGCGGTTTAAAGCTCGCACAACGCAGTCCACCATCGGAGTGCCATCAGCCACCACACGGTAGTCCTTGGCTTTTCTACCTGTGCAGGTCTAGGTAAGCAGCAAGGAAGGAGAACAGGAATCAACTACATCAGTTTAGCGCCGTCCGTGGGGATCGACGGAGTTCCTCAGAAAAGCAGTAGTACCACCTCTTTCAGAAAATCAGCGAAATAGTGACAACAAGGTCTCGTAACAATAGAGATGTTGCTGAACCTTCGAACGTTCAAACCGGTAGAGCGTCGCATGTTCCACCACCGCCACGGGAGGAACCTCCTCAGACCCCCATGCCGATGGCGGCCACAACAGATCCAAGGGTGGGCCTACTTGCAACACAGATGCACCAAATCACAGAAGTGCTGGAGGCTCTCAAACAGCGAAATCATCTACCTGTAAACGAAAACCGTGAGCAGCGAAGGGACTGGTCCCCGATGAGCTCCAGATAGCATGTTCAAGAGAGCTGTGTTGCCCCAGCAACTTCTCAATAGACAAGAGATGGAGGCGCGGGCAATTGAGACCCAGCTTCTAGAGTCGATATGCACATCTCGCACAACCCCATCTGCAACGGGGCCACAAACCCAGACATGTTGTTTAGTCTCACGGTCCCTCCATTCATGGACCATATCATGGATGAACCACTGCCAAAGAAATACACACCACCGAAGTTGGAGTTTTACGATGGGACAGGAGACTCGTCCAATCACTTGTGCCACTTCCAACATGTTATGGCGCCCAAGGAAGGGTCTGATGCAATAATGTGCCGATCATTCCATGCAAGCTTGAAGGCGTCAGCACTAACGTGGTTCCATGGCCTTCCTATAAAATTCGTCGATTCATTCTGGACGTTGGCATTGGCGTTCCTCACACGCTTCTAGAGGGGCCTGCATTATCCGCTGACCCTAAAGCAAAAACAGAACGAGACGTTGAGGGAGTACGTTATTCATTTTAATGATGAGTTTACCCTCATCAACGGCTGTAGAGATGACACTGCCATCACGGCTTTCACTTATTGTCTAAGGAGAGGCAAGCTCTATGACTTCCTTACTCTGAACCCCCCAACCAATATGACAGATTTTCTCAGAGATTCCCAAAGATACATCACTCTGGATGAAATGCCGGCCTCCAAGAGAGAGCCGGAGTCAGAGAAGAAACCCTTTGTTACGAAGAACAGGAAAGAGGGGAAAACAAAATGGACGTTGACAACAACAAGAGGAAGTGCATAGACAGCAAGACCAACTCGGGCTTCCCTAGGCAGAACAAGGCCTTGGATTACATTGGGTCCAAGTCTGTCAGCCCTTTAATACCAGTTTGTCTGACATCCTAGATTCCATCAAGGATTAGGAAGACTTGAATGGTCGCGTAAGCAGCTAGGAGACCTTGCTTGGCGCGACAACAACAAATACTACGCCTACCAAAAGGAAGGCGGACATGATACTAAAGATTGCAGAAACCTTAGAGTAGAAGTCAAGTACTAAATCAAGAAAAGCAAGCTAAAAGAGTTCTTATGTTCGATAAGAGGCATGGTTGTTTAAGGGAAATAGCAGATGCTGTCAAGGAGATTGAAAAGGAAGTTCCTGACATTATTTACGTCTTCCACGGGATTGGTCCCGAAAGAGAACAATCCAATAGGTCTCGCAGAAGGACACTGGCTGAGATGCGGACACCATCTCAGTATGAGGACCGACAAGTGCAACACGCACGAGTTCACAACCCGATCCCATGATTGACAATTACATAGAGGGATATCCAAGGAGTGCATTCTCCTCAAAATGACGCCCTAGTCATCTCCGTCCTTATCGTTAAGTGGGAGGTAAAGAGAGCCCTGGTGGACACTAGAAGCTCACTAAATGTCTTGTTCTTCAGTGCATTCCGCAACATTAAGCTACAGGAGAAAAACCTAACTCCCGCCACCCATCCTATTGTCAGATTCATCGTAGAAAAATGCTTCCCCATTGGGAAAATCAATCTAATGGTGGTGGCAAGAGATCCACAGCTACAGAAGTACATTGTCTAAGAGTTAATGGTAGTTGATGCCCCTTCCACCTACAACATCATTTTGGGAAGGTCGTGGCTTCATCATATGGAAGCAGTGGTATCCACCATGCACCAATGCATAAAATATACAACCAACAACACCTCAGGGACTATCCAAGAAGATCAACAAGTAGCGAGAGATTGTCATTATGCAGCCCTGAAGCAACTGAATTGTTGCAGTTATAGCTCGGTCTCACGGAACCAATTTGTCAAGCTTCAGGCCTAGATAAAGGAGGAGAATCACTCTATAAGGGCAAAGGAGCCCAGATAACCAAAGTGCAGTTGTGCGGAGATCCGGGAGTCAAAGCTAGCAACGCAATCCAGACTAATAAAGAGAAAAGTAACGATACTTCAGTAAAGGGCACCAACTCCAAGAGTTGTTAATCAACAAGGAACTGCCCGCCAGCACGAAGTCCATTATTCAATAACTTCATTAGCTTTTTTTTTTAAATAACTTTTCTAGAGGGACCACGCAATCTGAACAAGGACCATTTGTGCCTCCTTTAGGCACAGATTAGTTCAGTCTCCGCTCAGAGATAAATTAATTGTTACATTGATTTCCTTTCTTGTTTCTGTTTTTTATTTCAGTTTAGAAGAGTTGTTCATACAAGACACATTCTAGAAATAAAACAGATTTTATTGATTGCAATGAGAGTTATGACAAAGTTTGCCGACCAACACCAACTAGTACATCAGTTCATACACTGCAAGTATCTAAGTCCGATGCGAGCATCTATTCGCTGATACTCCAATCTGCTAATCCTCCCCTTGAGGAAGTCTTTACTTTTTCTACGAAATATAAGAAAATATTACAAGATCTCATGAGATCAATCAAATGCCCACCCAGATCAGGCGGCGCCACATAATAGCAAGTCTTATCAAGACTCATCGACGCAAATTTCTAAACATTTGAAGACTCCTGTGAGGGAATCCTTTAGCTTTTGGAAAACCCAAAACAAACTCTCTGGTAAGATGCATTTGATTAACATGTTTTACTGTTTTCATTGCAGTGCTTGAACGCTGAATAGCAAGACCATATATAGGTGAAATGATTCACGAAGAGGCGACAACAACCAGTTACTTCAGCATTAAATGTCGTACAACAAATCGGGAAAACAACGGTTCAAATTGCAATAGCACAAGTCAACATCTTTTGAATTAATGACCCTGCAAACAGCCCCATTAACTGGGGGGAGTAATCGATACTGAACCGTCTCGCAGAATGAGTCATATCACTGGCACGCTAATCCACAAAGATTTTTAATAATCGAGCCCCTCAACTAATGGGCCCAAGCTTATACCTTGCCATATCCGGCCCAACACACGCAAAGGAATAAAAAGCAAAGGCTTTGAGCGCCCACAAAACAAGGAGCGCGCTTATAGAATATTATCACCAAATCCAAGGCACCAACTCCACTATTATTTAGTTCTTGTTCATTAAAGTCGGTCAACCTATTATTAGTCTAATCAATCAATCCTACTTACATTGGAATCAGACCGCCAGGCGAGCTAAGTAAGTCAGGACACCCAAGTCAAACTTACACTTCCAAAATCTTACATGCGAGCTAAGTAAGTCAGGACACCCAAGTCAGAGTTACAAGCCCAAAATCTTATTCTGACTAAAGCTTAGTCAGCTCTAACTGATTACAACAGCTTCTAGTCCGCTTTAACACCTAGCTCGCCAGAAATGGACGACTATGGGTTAGAAAGTAGGAACTTGGTCAGTGTTTGTATTACCTGATTATGATGGCTTGCCAGGGACCATTGTCCAACTACAGATAATGGTCGCCGAACCTAACCAAAACTTAGTCGGTTTCGACCTATGACAATAGCTTCTGGTATGCTCTAACGCTCAGTCTATTAAATTAAAAGGGTGTCAACGGTTAAGAGAGTGGTAGCTTAGTTAGCGCTCTGATGCCTGATCGAGATGGATTGCCACGGATCATTGTCCAAACATGGGCAATAGAGATCGAATCCGACCAAAGCTTAGTCGGTGATGACCAACGATGATAGCTTCTGGTCTGCTCAAGCCTAATCCACAAATAACAAATTACGATGGCCTAGAAAGTGGGAGTCTAGTCAGCGCTCTCGACGCCTAATTAAGATGGATTGCCAAGGGTCACTACTCATACACAGACAGTTATCGTCGAACCCTAACCAAATCTTAGTCAGTGGCCGCTGATGACGATGGTTTTGGCCTGCTCGAAGCCTAGTTTGTTGCACGCGGATTCCAATGGCCTAGAAAGTGGGAGCATAGTCAATGCTCATGTAGCCTGTGAAGACGGTTTGTCATGGATCATTGGGCAACTACAGACAATGCTCGTTGAATTGTCGCCAAAAGTTTAGTCAGAACGACTGACAATGATAACTACTTGCTTCGCTCAAATTCCTAGTCCGCCACGAACGAATCAAGATGCGTTGGAAAGTGGGAGTCTAGTCAATGCCCTCGATGCCTGATCAAGATGGCTTGCTAGGGACCACTATGTTCGTCAAAACCTAACCCCAGAGTTTTCAACAACGGATCAATCATAAAGCTTCATAGCCTAACAGAGCTTCTCGCCTGACAATAAATGTCAAAATAAGACAGAGCAAGTAAAAGCTAGGAGAAAAAGCAAATGAAGACAAACAATTGCGAAGTACTACTAATTTGCAAACTAGAAATACAAAATTCACCCCACATCAGGAGGAGAGTCAGATACAACAGAACTAAATTTAGTAGGGCACGAAGCAGGAGACACATTTGCAGGTGCTGCCTCTTGATCCTCCTCATCAGAACCACCTTCTTCTTCAGACGAAGCGGAGGTTGCTCCAAATCAGGTGCAACAACTCCAGCCTTTTGTGCATGACTTTGCCGAATTCAAATATTCCTTGGGCCCTGAGAAGCTTCTCCTCGCATTTTTTTAATCAGCCAGCTCCTGCTTCAGCCGCTTCAGCTCGCCCAATAGCATTTCAGTCTTAGACTGCTCAGCGCCTAGCTTATCATTGACGATATTCAGCTCACTCTGAGCCAGAAAGAACTGCTTTCCAGCGGTCTGCACACTCTTGGCATTGAACTCAACGTCGACCTCCAACTACTGATTTCAGACAGTCTACTCGGACCATTTTTTTATCCTTTCAGCATTTAAAACCTACAGTTCAACCTGTACTCTAGCCCTACTCTCACAGGCAAGCTGCAAGTCACAATAGACAAGGTTCAATTCTTTCTCAAACCGATCCCTCGCGGACACTCCCCCCCCCCCCCCCCAAGTCGGACTCAAGTGCCTCCAAGCGCTTCTGAGCCTCCGACCTGATGGACCTGGACTCCGCTCTAGTATCTGAGAAAGCTTCAAGTTGTTTCCTCAACGACTCAATCTCATGGAGAGTGTCAGAGTATGACTTCTGCAAGTTTGCAAATACTCGCTCCATGATATACACTTTCTCACGAGCAGCCTCGACTTCAATTCCAACTGCGGCCACTTGATTCAGATATGACATCCCTAGCACAAGATGTTTCTACCCTTTATCTAAACGCCCTCCTAGCGTTTCTCCCACTGGCCCCGGAGTGCAGTTCGCCAGCCAGTCATTCCACCTGGTGATATGTTTCCTCGCAGCGTAAGAGATGTCAACCTTCTGGTGTCAAGCTTGGTTGCTCATCCTTATTACCTCTAGATCAAACAGACTGATCCGCGCATCCGGATGAAGATCATTCAGGACCGGAATCACCCCAACACCACCTTTAGCCGTTTTCACTGCATCAAAGCCCTCAACAACAACTTTCACTTTGCCAGCAACAATCGGCTCTCTTTCACGCGCGATTCAAAATCAGTTGATGGAGAAGAGGGAAGCAAATTATTCCTTGGATCCGTCGTCAGTTGAATATGGGGATGGAAATGAAATGGAGCACAATATGAGCGATAAGAAGGGGACCCTTCACCATGACGCCGACGATCGGATGACTCTTCAACAGGTTCACGATCCAGCGAAAGGCGGATCTCAAAGTCCTTTATTGAAAAATGACGACCATCCAAAGCTTCCATGCTCGCTTGCATCAATATTTTATTTATAAACTCCGCCTACTTGGTGTTCAATTTGGTCACATCCTCCACGCCAAACATTTGCAGATACTCTTCTCCAAATCAGGAAGGGAGATAGGAACCACAGCCTGAGCATCATGCCCTTAAAAAATGACAGTCTCATTAGGCTCTTGCCCGCCAGCATCACGTCTTTTGGATGAGGCCAAACTTGTTCAAACGGACCTAAACAAAACACGAGACCTATTCGGATGCACAGGAAAAGGGAGCGTCTCATCAATCATTGCCTTCCTAGAAGGGTTTGGAACCTTGATCCTTGGAAGCTTCCTCTCCCACGAAACAGATGCACCTTCAAGCTTTGGCTTCTTAACCCGAAAAAAGAGTGGGAGCCACGTGCAAATGAACCCACAGACCACTACGTTGGACATTAGAAGGCTTAACGACTTCTTCTACCTCTAGAAGAGGCATGTCGCCGAATGCATCCAAAGTAGCTTTATCTTCAGCAGAAAGTGGCGAAGTTGGGAATCTCCCAGCAAAAATCACAATAGGTCAATCTAATAGCAATACTGGAGAAAGAGTCAACTAAGTGGTCTAAATTCACGCTCGACCGAACGACCAGTAAGCTCAAAGTACGTGGAGTCCGCAGGAGCCATGAAATAAAACTTCTGCATGATTTAAAATCATTAGGCAGTTTGCCAAAGCAGTCTAGTGACGTCAGCACACACACAACATTCTCATTTATCCGAGGAGAAGTAGCAATTGCAGCGCCCTCGAAGACACTTGAACACCAACGTCCTTGGCCCTAATCAGAATGACGATGACAGTCTTATACCCGTTCGAAACTAATTGAGCGGCTGCAATACCAAGGTACGTCAGGAACTCCCAGATCTCCTTGATAACAGGAAACTGGAACGCACGATTGCAACATACCTCGGGGAAGATAGATAAACCCATCAGGAGTATACAACGGTGTCAAATCGGCACCCAGGGTGCAGAGCACCAGATCATCAAAAACCCCGTATGTCTTAAGAAGAACTTCCATATCAGATTCAGAGAGCAACCTCTACTCAAATAACTTATGGCCCTTTTTGAATAATACATTAGAAAGCTGATCCCGGCCTGCCAAGAAAGAAAACACAACAAACATTACGACAAAGCAAGATCTTTGAGATCGAAAGAGTAAAGGGGTTATACTCCACAGGCAGGAGATCTATATAGAAAACTGAATTCCCGCCTTTTCCGCTTTCAAGCTAGCGCACAATCAATTAATGCAATTCGCCGCTTGAGGAAACAACTCAGACTCAATCATCATGACTACACAACTGCTTCATGAAATTACCTAGTGGACTAATAAGACGACTCACTAACTCGGGGGAAGTAGCTGATGATACATCAAACCGTCTTCTAATCAGCACCGTACACATGTCATGATAATCTTGTCAGCAGAACAAAGCAGACCCGATTGCATGCTCAATCTAGCAAGGCACAAACGACACTATATCAATCATTGGCAGGATCCAGTTAGTCGGGTTCGAGTTGCAATGAGCCATTAAGCCTACACGGCATGGTCAGGCCCAATACTCGTAAGACCTCTAAGGCAACTCGGACCGCGTGACGTGTGGGCTTACTGACTCATTGCAACTCAGACCGAATTGTCTACATTCTGCCAATGTTGGGCTTACTGTTGTTTAGGCCTCACTGGATTGAGCGTGCAATCGGGCATGCTTCATTCTGTTGGCAAGATTATCAAGACACGTATACAGTGCTAATCAGAGGTCGGTTTGATGTATCATACGCTACTCCCCCCGAGTTAGTGGGATGTCTTATCAGTCTACTAGGTCATTTCATGAAGCATTTGTTGTCATGATGATTGAGTTTAAGTTGTTTCCTTGAGCTATGAATTGCATTAATTGAGTGTGCGCCAGCTTGAAAATGGGAAAAGCGAGAGCACAACTTTCTATATAGATTTCTTGCCTGTGGAGTATAACTCCTTTACTCTTTCGATCTCAGAGATTCTCCTTTGTCGTGTTGTCTATTGTGTTTTTGACGTTGCTCAACCATCGTATTCGAAAGCTTGTACTTTCTTTCATGGCAGGTTGGGATCAGCTTTCTGATGAACTGTTTGGAACCGGAATCACTCCAGCCGCGAAATGCCAGCCGAAGCTACGACCAACCCACACGCTCGATCCGCTAACCCAGGCGAACATAAGACAAGTATCAGGTTGAAACAGATCAAGTGCACCCTCCCACTGCAGGGATGAGAGGGGCGTCTAGGAGTCAATGCCCACTCTGACAGGCCATGTCCAACTCCACCCCAAATTGCGAACCCGAATTCCAATGTAGCGCGGCGTGAAGAGGCTAATCAAGAAGTGATGGAGGCAATCGCTCCAAAATTGGTTGCTGGTATTATCTCTGAAACTAAGCGCTTCAGAGCTTCGACAGAACACCGGCACATAAATGAAAGACTCATCCCTTGGGAGGAAGTCTGTACTTGTTCTTCGCAATATGAGAAAAGATTACAAGGTCTCAGCGAACAAATTGGGTTCAACCCAGAGCAAGCGACCATGCATAACAACAAATCTTATCACGACTCGTCGACACAAATGTCAGAACATTTGAAGACTCCAAAGTTGGAGATCTCCCTTCAGCCTTTGGAAAACCCAAAGCATGTTCTTCTAATAAGAGCATTTGAGGAGGTGCGCTCTGCCAAAGATAATGCCTACAACGATGAATAAACACCATTATATAGACATAGTGGTTAACCAAACAAGCGATTCAGCATTAAATACCATATGGGAAACGAAGAGACGACTGTTCCCAAGGAAACTGCACAGGACCACATTCGTCCAATTAACGAGGTTGTACACAACCCCATTAATTGGAGGGAGTAATTGATACTCAACCGTCTCGCGATTTACGCCATGTGTTACCTTGCAATCTACGTTGTACATGTAGCGCCTCGATCCTACGGCAAACCCTAGCTCTTCATCCGCGGGCCCATGGGCTCAGCCCACAATTCAAGCAGTATTCTACCATAGGCCTGATACGAACATTAGAAACCCTAGTAACTTTTGACACACGGATCACACCTACATATCACCAGCTGATTTGAGGTACTCCTATCTCTTCAAAACTAGGTCACGTAATGCACTCCGCTCGCAGATGTAGGCTCTCACGCTCGTAGCAGGAGGAGCCCGAACCTAACCGAGCAAGCTTAGTCAACTTTGGTTGATGATGTCGGCTTTCGGTTCATCCCGACGCCTAGTCCGCCCAGCACGGGTGTCAATGGTTTAAGAGGTGGGAGTCTAATCAGCGCTACTACGCTTGGTGATGACGACTCGCCAGGGATCGTTGCATGGACAATGGTCGCCAAACCCAATCAGGTAAGCCTAGCCGGTGACGACTTACAACAACAACTTTTGATCAAAGCCCAGACCTGTAGCCCCCACTGCCTAGGTTTAGATGGTTTGGAAGGTAAGAGCCTAGTCAGTTCCGACTAATGTCGACGATTCAGCACAGGACCACTGCTTTTCTACAGACCATGGTCGCCAAATTACCAACCCCATACTGGTAGCCCTCAATGCACGGGTGTAAATGGTTTGGAAGGTGGGAGCCTAGTCAGTCCCGAACTAATTCTGATGACTTGCAATAGGACTGCTACTCTTTTACAGACCATAGTTGTCGAAAACTCCCAAATTTGTAGCTCGATGCGCACGGGTGTACACGATTTGGAGGGTGGGAGCCTCGTCGGTCCCGAACTGATTCTGACGGGACCACTGCTCTTCTACAGACCATGGTCGCTGAATCCCCTCACCCCAAACTTGTAGCCTACTCCGCGCGGGTGTAGATGGTTTAGAAGGTGGGTGCCTAGTCAGTTCTGAACTGATGTCGACGGCTTGCCAACAGACAATGATCATTGAATTCTCACATCCCAAACATGTAATCTGCTCTGCACGGGTATAGATGGTTAGGAAGGTGGGAGCCTAATCAGCCTCGACTAATGTCAACGACTTGCTACGCGACCACCGCTCCCTCCCAAAACAGCGATCGGCGAAAGAAATCACAACTTAGGCAGTGTCTACATGCTCATACAAGCTAACATTCCATTATCAGCAATGGCCATTCGAGCCGACCTAAAAATCATCCCGCTGACATGCGGACGAACGCTACATGGAATGCCAACCCGAGCTTACAAAACTTGACTCGGGACAAACACTCTAGCTAAAAAACAATGCATGTGCTCGGCTACCACAGTTCACTCATGCCAGAGGCAACAATCGACAGTCAGATATACAACTTAAGTCTCCAAGGGCTTACCTAGAGAATGAGTTACGGCCTGGGTAACCTAACCCACTACTGAACAATCCGCAGAACACCCACTATTGGGTGTAACTAAGCAATACTGACTCTGAGACCTCACAAAAGAATGGGTCAGAATCACCCACGACGTAAATGGTCAAACTCTCAACAGCAGATGGACCATTCGGCTTCCTGCTGACCCAACTAGACTCGTGTCAAAGTAAAATGACAAGGTAGAATGGAAAATGCGAGACAGGAATACCGAACACGATACTGGCATAAAGTGTACTCTAAGTAAACCTGTTTTCATTAACAGTTGAAACAAAAAAGTACAAATACACAAAATTGATTCCTCTCTAGGAGGGGGTACAGAAATAGGAGAAACTTGACAGTGGAAGGAGCAGGAATTACGTCCGTGCGCGCCTCAATCTGAGCATCATGATTTAGATCGCCATCTTCTTCTGATGACGCGGAGACCACTGCCAGGTTTGCATATGATATCTTTTTATAATACTCGAGGTCCCATTCCGAATGTTCCTCCTTCATTTGCGCCATCAGCTCTAATCTCCCATGCACGACCCAACACAATTCACATTTGCCCTGCGCCTTGAGAAGTTCTTCCTCACGCACATTCGCTTTGGCAAGTTCACGCTCCAACAACTCCAGCTTGCCAGTGAGTGCATAACTTGAGATTGCTCTGTAGCCAGACTACTTTCAACAACACTAAGCTCATGTTGCTTCAATTGAAGCTGTTCTTCAACCTTCCATGATACTCGAGCATTGAATTCCACGTCGGCCTTTAACTCCTGTCTCTGGGCAACCCAGTCAATCTCCTTCATAGCTCTCTCCTCATCAGAAGACCGCAACTCAGAACGCATCTTAGCCGAAGATTCTTGCGCAACTTCTAGATCATGGCGGGTCAGATCCAACTCTTGCTTGAATTTTTCACTTGTGGACACCGCCTCTGACAAATCAGACTCAAGAGCCTCCAGACGAACCCTCTGAGTCTCTGCAACAACGGCTGACTGTTCCAGCCTCCTATCCTCGATTTGCTTCCTCAGCAGCTAAATTTTGAAAAGCACTTAGGGTGCAGCTTCTGCATATTCGAGAAAACACGCTCCATGGTGTACACCCTCTCACGAGCCACCTCAACCAACACCCCAGCAATGGCCACCTGGCTCAAATGAGACATCCCCAACATGAGGTGTTTCAAACCCTTATCCATACGCCTTTCCAGCGTATCCTCCTCGAGCGTTGGAGCGTGGTCCATTAGCCAGCTGTGGTGCCTGCTTATATGCTTCCTTGAAACATAGCCCATGCCAACTTCCTGATGCCAAACCTGGTTGCTCATCTTCACTACGTCTGGAGCGAACAACCTTATTCGCGCATCCAGATGGAGCTCTCCTGGATGCAGAATTACACTTGCACCACTCTTTGTAGTCGCCACTACACCCATGTTTTCCTCTACAGCTTTCCCTTTATCACCAACGGTCGACCCTTTATTGCAAAACGACTATGTTGAATCTGAAGGAATAAAGGAAAACGAATTATCCAGCAGACCCTCCATCACCCTAATAAGCGGCCTGAAACGAAATGGGGAACAATGAGGACTACAAGAAGGATGGCCCACTTCACTTCGCCAAATATATGCTGGCATTTTTTAATGATTAACAATGTTATTAAGCTTATAGATATTTCAGGCCTTATGGGCTCATGGAGTCTAGTTTCCTTATTTATATTTAATTATGTATAAGCATGATTGAGGTTCAGTAGATCAGTTAAAAGATCTTTGGGTTTGTGTCTTTGTGATGGTTTATATAAGAAATGTATGAACTTTACACCTTTAATTTACGAGGCTTGTATGGAAATAATGGGTCTCATTTCAGGTAATCCATTATGTGATTTTAGGCATGTTTGAGAATGAATTTGTGTTATTTGTGGTGTTTTGTGTCACAAATGTGTGAACTTTACTATTTTGATTTGTTTGATGTGTGGGTTTTCCTAGCTTGGTTTTTCTCTCAGTAAACTATCATTTTCTACTAATGTTTTGATAATTTGTTTCGAAACATGTTAGGTTGTTCCCCAAAATAATTAGATGATATTGTGGTTAAATTGTTTATGATTTGACAATGTGTCAAATGCTTATGCTTCCTCAAAAGAATGGGTCAATTTCTTTATGAATGACAAAATTTCACTGTGAACGAATTTTGAAATATCAAAAAAAATGATACTGATAAACCTTGATTCCTAAAAATTTAATCACCTGGAATTGTATCACTTAGAACTATCACATCTCTTATTGTTTATTTTTTCCCTCTCCTATAGAGAAACTAATTACATTCGGGTTGGGTCTTGCAGAGTAGGACACCCCTTTCTTATTGAGAACCTAAATTACCTTCGGATTGGGTCTTGCGAAAAGAGTGTGGTTTTAAAATGCCTAAAATAGGCTTGAATATTTATCCGTATAAATGTGACGTGACTTTATGCGCATTGATAGCCCAAGAGTGGCTTTTTGTTACTCATATAGTTAGGAGTATTAGGTGATGCATGCATGTATGTGATGTGTCACCATTTGGGCATGGATGACGGAGAAGTCATCCTTTATATGCGAGAGACATACGAGCATGTATGTTCGGCACGGAGGTGGTGCGAATGTGGTATCATCTAAGTGATCAATTCAAAAGAAATGAATAATATTCTTAAGTCAAATAATGTATGAATAAATCTATATTAATTGAGGAATACTAATTTTTGGTAAAATTATATACATGTGTTTCTAACAATTCCTTGTAGGATGGCAAATCCACTAATATTTCTGCAAGCCAGACTTTCCATACTCAACATCTACAGTGTAAGTACAAGTAAATACATATTTACTTATTAGGATGACATGATTACCTTGTTGAGGAACTAAATTCTTTGAACTGTGATTTTCTTGCTTTGTCACATTGAAGAACTACATGTTTGTGTGGTTGTTTATCGGTTGTGTATAATTTTATGTTATCACTTGATGATGTGTTGATGTTGGGATGAAGAGTAGTCATACCAGCTTAATTGTCGACTCAAGTGAGCTTTTGCTGCATGGGTATATTCCTCTTGGAATGTAGCCAATTAGCTTGTCTTAGGTTTAGAAGCTATTGAGCAATGCTACTGGAGTTTCTTTAGTGGGGCGAACCTCATCAAAGAGTTTCTGGTTAGAGTTTTTTTTTTTTGTTTATTTCAATTTTTAAGTTTGTCTCAGTGTTGTTGCTAAATGTTTATGTGGTTATTGAATTTTTCAAGTCCCGAGTTGTGGGGAAACGAATAATCCTACGTGAATGATAAGGATTTTTGTTTTCTAAAAAATTGGGGCGTGACACCGGGGTCAGGTTTTGGCGACCATGGTGGTCGCTAGCAATCCGTCTTCACCAAGCTACATGAGCACTAACTAAGCTTCCACTTTCCAACTCATCTGGATATGTTCGTGGCGGACTAGGAATTGGGTGAGCCAGTAGTTATTATCCTCAATCGTTCTGACTAAACTTCTGGTGGGGGTTCGGTGATCATTGTTTGTAGTTGGCCAATGATCCCTAGCAAGCCATCTTCACTAGGCTAAATGAGCACTGAACTAAGTTTCCACTTTCTAGGTCATCGAAATCCGCGTGCAGCGAACTAGGCTTCGAGCAGACAAAAAACATCGTCATCAGCGGCCACTGACTAAGTTTTGGTCGGGTTCAGCAATCACTGTCTGTGTATGAGTAGTTACCCCTGGCAAGCATCTTAATCAGGCGTCAAGAGCGCTAACTAGACTCCCACGTTCTAGGCCGTTGAAATCAGTTATTTGCGAACTAGGCTTCGAGCAGACAAGAAGCTATCGTCATCACTCATCACCGACTAAGTTTTGGTCGGGTTCAGTCTCTATTGCCCATGTTTGGACAATGATCCATAGCAAGCCATCTTGATCATGCATCAGAGCACTAACTTAGCTGCCACTCTCTAAACCGTTGACACCCGTTTAACTTAACGTACTTGGCGTTTGAGCGTACAAGAAGCTATTGTCATGGGTCAACCGCCTAAGCTTTGGTTAGAGTAAGATTCTGGGCGTGTAAATCTAACTTGGGTGTCCTGACTTACTTAGCTCGCTTGTAAAATTCTGAGGTTGCCTGCATGGTCATTAATTCAAAAAATGTGGAATTATGTAGTTGCTTTTCGAACCGTCGTTTTCCCGATTTCTCGTACGACATTTAATGCTGAAGTAACTGCTTGTTGACGCCTTTTCGTAAACCATTTCACCTATATATGGGTTGGTATTATGCGTTTAAGCACTGCAATGGAATTAGTAGAGCACGTTAATCAAATGCATATTACCAAAGAGTTTGCTTTGGGTTTTTCAAAAGTTGAAGGAAGATCTCCCTCGCTGGAGTCTTCGAATGTTCTGACATTTGCATCGATGAGTCTTGATAAGACTTGTTATTATGCGGTGTAGCCTGATTTGGGTGGGCACTGAATTGATCTCATGAGATCTTGTAATATCTTCTTATATTTCATAGAAAAGGGATGAATTGTTCCTCGGGGGACAGGTCTGTCTTCCATCTTTTGTGGCTCTCGAGTTCCCACTCGCCACTGTTATTGGGTGATAATACCAGCAACTAGTTCATGGAATTTGTTCACTCTGGGTTTCACACTTGACGCCCCAACTAGAAGGCAGGTTGGCGTAGTGGGGTTCTGATGAATGCGACCTTCTTTCCAGTGACGTTAGCTCAGCCGCATTTCAAACACTTCCGTCTGGAGGGTTTTCCCCTTTTGCCTCATTTTGTTCCAGTTTCTGTCCCTTTTCACAAGGTAGTCCGTCGGGTTGAAGACTTTTGCACTTCATTTCGAGGCTCATGTTGGCACCTTTGAATCATCTCCGCAAAGTGATTTGATGGAGTAAGGAATTAAGTGTTTTCCTTCGTCTCCCATCATAGACGCTTTACTCTTACCACATTCTTTTCTGGAAGCGGATTAGCAAATCAGAGTCTCTACCCTTGTTTCAGTGGATAAATGCTTGCATCGGACTTAGATACTTGTAGTGTATAAACTGATGTACTAGTTGGTCGGCAAACTTTGTAATAACTCTCATTGCAATCAATAAATTTGTTTTATTTATGGAATGTGTCATGTACGAACTACTGTTCTATACTGAAATGAAAAATAGAAAACAATAAACGAAATCAAAGCAACAAATAATTTAACTTCAGCGGAGACAGAGCTAATCTAGCCCCGAAGAAGACACAAATGGTCCTGGCTCGGATTGCGTGGTCCCTCTAGTGAATTTTTTTTTTAAAACTAATGAAGTTACTGAATGGTGGACTTCATGCTGGCGAGAAGTTCCTTGCTGATTAACAACACTTGGAGTTGGTGCTCGTTTGCTGAAGAATTGTTACTTACCTCTTTGTTAGTGTGGATTGCTTCGCTAGCTTTGACTTCTGGACCTCCGCATAGTTGTGCCTTGGTTATCTGGGCTCCTCCATCTGCATAGATTGATTCACCTCTTTGTCAAGGCCTAATGTTTGACACGTCGGTTCTGTAGACCCGAGCTGTTTCAGTTGCTTCAGGTCTGCATAATGGCAGTCTCTCACTTATGGCTGATCACCTCGGATAGTCCTTTGGGCATGGTTGGCTGTATATTTTATGCATTGGTGTAAGGTGGATACCACTACTTCCATATGATGAAGCCATGACCTTCCCCGAATGATGTTGTAAGTGGTCGGGGAGTCAACTACCATGAACTCTTGGACAAGGTACTTCCACAGTTGTGGTTATCCTGCCACCACCATTAGATTGATCTTCCCGATGTGAAAGCATTTCTCTCCATTAAACCCGACCATAGGGTGGTTGGCGGGCGTTAGGTCTTTATCATGTAGCTGCATGTTGTGGAATACACCAAGGAACAAGACATTTAGTGAGTTTCCAGTGTCCACCAAAGATCTCTTTACCTCCTACTTAGTGATAAGGACGGAGATGACTAGGATGTCATTGTGAGAAGAATGTACACCCTGGAGATCCCTTTCCGTAAACGTCATTGATGGGATCGGGTTGTGAGCTCGTGCGTGCTACACTTGTCAGTCCTCGTACTAAGATGATGTCAACATCTCGATCAATGTCCTCTTGCGCGACCTGTTTGATTGCTTTCCCTTGGGACCGAAACCGTGGACGTAAATGATGCCAAGAGCTTCCTTTTCAATCTCCTTAGCAGCGTCCATTTTTTTTGCACGGCCCTGCCTCACGTCCAAACCTAGGAACTCCTTGAGTTTGCCTTTCCCTATCCAGTACTCGACTTCTCCTCTGAGGTTTCTGCAATCATATGTATCATGTCCGCCTTCCTTAGGGTAGGCGCAATATTTGTTGTTGTCATGCTAGTAGGGTCTCATCACTGCTTAGGCGACCACTTCAGCTCTTCCCAATCCTTAATAGAATCAAGGATGTCTGACAGATTGGTGTTGAAAGGGGTGACAGACCTGGACCAGACGTAATTCGAGACCTTATCTTGCTTGGGGTAGCCCGAGTCAGTTTTATCATTTGTGTGCTTCCTCTTGTTACTTTCATCGTCCTCTTTCTTCTTCCCCTCTTTCCTATTTTTCGAAACATAAGGTTTCTTCTTTGACTCCGCCTCTCTCTTGGATGCCAGCATTTCGCCTAGAGTGATGTATCTTTGGGCATCTCTGAGCAAGTTTGTCATATTGGTTGGGGGTCCAGGGTGAGGAAGTCATAAAGCTTGCCTTTTCATAGACCTGAAGTGAAAGCAGTGACGGCGGTGTCATCACTACAACCGTAGATGAGGGTCAACTCATCATTAAAATAAGTGTCCCTCAACGTCTCGTTCTATTTTGTTTTAGGTTCAGCGGATAATGTGGACCCCTCCTAAGCCATTGGCTGCCCACGAAGCATGTAAGGAATGCCAATGCCAACATCTGGAATGAATCAATGGATTTTAGATGAAGGCTGTGGACCACGTCAATGTCGGCGTCTTTAGGCTTGCAGGGAATGATCAACATTTTATTGCATCGGGCCCTTTTTTGAGCGTCATACGTGTTGGAAGTGGCGCAGGTGATCGGTCGGGTCTCCTGTCCCATCGTAAAACTCCAACTTCAGTGGGATGTACTTCTTTGGCAGCAAATCGTCCATGATATGATCCATGAATGGGGAGACCATGAGACTGAACAACATGTCTTGGTTTGTGGCCCCGTAGCAAAGAGGGCTATGCAAGATGTGTCTATCGGCTCTGGGCGCTGAGTCTCTATTGGCCACGCCTCCGCCTCTTGTCCATTAAGAAGTTGTTGAGCAGCGCGGTTCTCCTGAACATGCTCTCTGAAACTTTCTGGGAAACGAGCCCTTCACTGCTCATGTTATCCCTCTGCAGGTGGAGGATTCCGCTGTTTGAGAGCCTCCGGCGTCTCTGCGATTTGTTGCATCTGTATTGAGAGTAGGTCCACCATCGGGTCTACTGCGGCTTCCATCGATGCAGGGTCTAAGGAGGTTCCTTTCGTGGCGGTGGTGGAACTGGCGGCGCTTTGCCGATTTGAGCGTTCAAAGGCTCAACAACATCTCCATTGTTGCGAGCCATCTCGTTGATTATCTGGAAAAGATGGAACTAATGTTCTTTCCGAGGAACCCATGGACGACGCCAAACTAATGTAGTCAATTTTTGCTATCATTTCTTGTTGCTTACCTAGACTTGTACAGGTAGCAAACGTGAGCCAAAGACCACCGTGTAGTGGCTGATGGGCCTCCGATGCTTAAGTTAGATAAGGCTTAGGAGAGGCTTAAAACTGTAAACTGAGTTATATTGTGTATCCCTAGTTCATCGACCTCATCTTCCTTTTATAGTGAATAAGTCCTCGTTTGGCTAGGCCTTTAATGGCGTAGTTTAAGGAAAGTGATCTTGCTGTGGAGATCATTTCCTGATTGGGAGTTGTCCATGTGGGATAGCTTCCCTACACGACTCGTGCTCCTAGATCTGCGGGAGAGATTTCCCTTTCTGAGTGTTGTCCATGCAAGGAATTTTTTTGCCCGACTTATACTCTAATATATGTTTCCTAGTCGGATCCAATGTGTTGTCGGCCTCTTTGTCTTGGGTAGATCTCTCTAATATTTGCCTTAGAGGTTTTACGAGTATTGGGCTTGACCGCGTGACATGTGGGCTTACTGGCTTATTGCAACTCGGATCTGACTGTCTAAATTCTGCCAATGATAGGCTTACTGTTGTTTGGGCCTTGCTGGATTGAGCGTGCAATCGGGCCTGCTTCGTTTTGTTGACGAGATTATCATGACATGTGTACGGTGCTGATCAGAAGACGGTTTGATGTATCATCTATTATTATTATTATTATTATTATTATTATTATTATTATTATTATTATTATTATTATTATTATTATTATTATTATTATTATTATTAAAGTATATAATACTCTTATAACATCTTTAAGAGTTTATTTCTCTGATTTACTGCTTTTAGAACCCATTGTGATGACTCAATAATTTTTTTTGCAGACTGCACTGACCTCCAGACAATTGTTCTTCCACCTATATTCCTTGAATTTGCTCTTACATATGTTTTCTTAGATTCTCTCAACATAACCAACTCAGAATCATACTTCTTACGTGAAACTAGATTAAATAAAATTTTGTATGCCTAATTCCTTCTTTAGCTTTATGGACATTTGTATGCACTCTTCCTTTCTTGATGGGTGATGGACATTAGGATGATATTTGAAACTTACACCAAGGTCCACAACCAACAAGCAATGAACTACACAACTAGCAACCAATCAAAGTAAACAACTACCTACGAATGTAAATAACAAGTAGAGATACTCACACATGAGATTTACGTGGTTCGGCTATGCCTACATCCATGGGGTGACGAGAGATTCCACTATAACGAAGAACACCGATGACTTGCACAACCCGCAAGTTCGTCCCAAGAAGGAGCTTTGATCTACCCAAGAGAAGAACAACCTCTTCCTTGTACAATCACTCCAAGCTCACACTCTCTACAAGTTTCTCCTTTTTCTCTCTTGAGTTCTTCCACTCATACAACCTCTTCACCTTTCCCATATGTTCTACCACATATGTGTTTATATGCTTGACCACATATCTTGTTAGTTGCACCCTAACAATTGCTCTTTTATGTTTTACCACTCAAAGAGCAAAGCTGTTGACAAACCAGTCAACATATAAGTCTACCAGTCTATGAATTCTAATGTGCTTTATGTTACAATACATTAAACACAAAATTATTGACAGACCAGTCAACACATAGACCTACCAATTCTGTGAGCAGTTTTGAACCCATGCTTCACAATTCTCCACCTCATACATCATTTGATAAACCTCAAATTTTGGACGAACTCCAGAAGAAGCTGCAAACACCTTAGAACTGTACCTCAACAAGATTGATCTGTAGACCCAACCGGCTGCACCATTCTGACCATGGCTGCCTACGTACCCTCACAAGGATCAAGCCACCGTAGTTCTTACAACCAGGTGAAGACTCCACCTCACCCCAACACCGCCCCGCAAGGCCTCGCCCTCATGGGCAATCAACACGGGCTGATATGAAGCAAGTCCAAGCAATGCTTAAACTTGCTACATGACACCACCTTGGTTAACATGTCTGTTGGGTTCTCATCTGTGTGCACCTTCATTAGAGAAACATCACCTTCCTCTATGACATCCCGCACAAAGTGATACCTGACATCGATATGTTTGGTCCGAGCATGATGGACCTGATTTTTAGCCAAGTGGATCGCACTTTGACTATCACACCACAAGTCCACACAATCCTGCTTAATACCCAAGTCGCCTAGAAGACCCCATAGCCACAATGCTTCCTTCACTCCCTCTGCCATGGCCAAGTACTCGGCCTCTGTAGTAGAAAGTGACACTGTAGACTGTAACATCGATCGCCAACTAACTGGAGCACCATGTATACTGAACACATAACCAGTAGTAGATCGTCGTCTATCTAGATCGCCTGCATAATCTGAGTCCACAAACCCACTGATCTGACATGTATCTCCACCAAAGCACAAACCCGTATCAGCGGTACCTTTTAAGTACCTCAGGACCCACTTCACTGCTTCCCAATGTGCCTTCCCCAGGTTCGCCATGAACCTACTGACCACACTGACCGCCTGTGAAATATCTGGACGTGTAAACACCATTGCATACATCAAACTGCCAACTGCACTAGCATAAGGTACACGCTCCATGTGTGCCTTCTGTTCCGCTGATGTGGGAGATTGTTTACTAGAGAGCCTAAAATGTGGAGCCAATGGAGTCACCACTGGCTTAGCATCTTGCATCCCGAACCTCGCGATAACCCGCTCAATGTAGCCTTTCTGACTCAAGAACAATCGACGGTTCGACCTCTCTCTTCTGATCTCCATACCCAGTATTTTCTTAGCAGCGCCCATGTCCTTCATCTCAAACTCTTTACCGAGCTGAGATTTCAGCCTATCTATCTCCACCTTGCTCTTCGAAGCAATAAGCATGTCATCCACATACAAAAGGAGATAGATATAATCACCTCCACGAAGTTTTCGAATATAAACACAACAGTCATACTTACTTCTGGAGAACCCATGCTTTAGCATGAAGGAGTCAAATCGCTTGTACCACTACCGAGGAGATTGCTTCAATCCATATAGTGATTTCCTCAAGCGACATACCTGACGTTCCTTATCCTCAACCGTGTAGCCCTCAGGTTGATGCATATAGATTTCCTCATCCAAGTCTCCGTGCAAGAAGGCTGTTTTGACATCGAGTTGTTCCAGCTCAAGATCACCATGAGCAACAATACTCAATAGCACCCGAATGGAAGTGTGCTTCACCAACAGAGAAAAGATCTCATTGTAGTCCACTCCCTCTCTTTGTGCAAACCCCTTAGCCACTAGCCTCGCCTTGTACCTTGTACCACCGAGCTCGGAAGGATCCTCTTTCTTCTTGTACACCCACTTACAACCAATAGCTTTCTTCCCTTTGGGCAATGGGACGACCTCCCATGTTTGGTTCTTCCGAAGAGACTCCATCTCTTCTTCCATCGCAGCCAACCAACTCTCACTATTACTGTTCTGTATAGCTTCCTTGAAGGAGACCGGCTCATCATCCTCCACCGAGAGTGCGTACTCAACCAAATTCACCTGCCCATAGTGCTTCAAAGGCTGGTCTGACCCCAGCTTTTGAACCTGCTTGTATGCTCGCCTTGGCCTAGTGGAGCCAAACTATCCTCGAGCTGCTGTTGTTGTAGTGCATGTACATTCTCTTGCTGAACCGTGTCATGTTCAAGCTCATCATCACTCTCATCATGAGTATCTCCGTGATCCTCCCCTTGAACACGACTAGAACCTGGTTGGTCTTTAGGTTCTATCTCAACTACTTGAGACTTAGAAGTCCCAACACCATCATCCTCGGGCACCATAGCTTTCGAAGAAGCTACCATGGAGTTCTCATCAAAAGTAACATCCCTGCTGATTATGAACTTAGAATCTTCTACACACCAAAGGTGATAGCCTATTACACCTGCTGCATACCCCAAGAATATTTCCTTCTTGGCTCTCGCATCAAGCTTTCCCTTGTTGACGTGGTAGTAGGTTAGGCACCCAAAAATTCTGAGTCTATCATAATCTGCATGTTCTCCTGACCATACCCTGTAAGGTACATCTCCATCTAACTTTGAATGAGGAGACCGGTTGCAAATGTAGCAAGCTGTAGCAACCGACTCTGCCCACCATTCTCTGCCCAAACCAGCATATGATCGCATACACATTGCTCGCTCCCGCAATGTACGGTTCAGTCTCTCCGCGACCCCATTTTGCTGTGGTGTTTTCCTGGCTGTCCAGTGTCTAGCAATTCCTTCCTGATCACAAAACTCCTTGAAGGCACCCTCTGTATACTCTGTACCGTTATCAGATCGCAGTGTCTTCAATTTCTTGCCCGTTATGTTCTCAACCATTGCTTTCCACTTCTTGAACGTGCTGAATACCTCATTCTTATGCTTCAAGAAATAAATCCAAGCATACCTAGAATAATCATCAACAAACTTGACAAAGTACCTGGAACCACCCTTGGAAGTAACTGAAGCTGGACCCTAAACATCTATATGCACATAGTCTAAAATACCTCTGTTTTTGTGTTTACTTGACTTGAACTGAACCCGCTGTGCTTTACCGTACACGCAATGCACGCAAAAATCCATGCAAGGCTTCTTCATATTCTTCAACAAACCTTTCTTACCGAGCATATCTAGACCTCTCTCTAACATATGCCCAAGTCGCCTATGCCATAACCGAGTGCACTCACATGGGTCTCCATCACTTCCACTAGTTCCAACTGTTGTACTTCCTGTCACCGTCGTACCCAAAAGAGCATAAGGATTTCCTTGACGAATACCTTTCATCACTACCAAAGAACCACGAACAACCCTTTTCACTCCATTCCATGTAACTATCTTACAACCACCGGAGTCCAAAGCACCAACAGAAATAAGGTTCTTCCGCAAATCAGTGACATGTCTCACATCCATCAAAGTTCTTACCACTCCATCATGCATCTTGATTCTAATAGAACCAAGCCCCACCGTTTTACAAGAATGGTTATTCCCCATCAACACGGTTCCACCATTAATGCTTCTATAGGTAGTAAACCACTTCCTATTTGGATACATATGGTACGAGCAACCAGAATCAAGAATCCACTTACAGGAGATTTCTTCTTCACATGTGACGGAGAAACAATCATCATTGCTCCCTTCTTCCGAAGCATAACCAGCCTCTTGCTTCCCTTCTGCCTTTCTGTTGTTGTTGTTCTTCTTCCATCCTGTTCTCTTGTTAGGGCAATTTGCTTTGAAATGCCCAAGCTCACCGCATTTAAAACATGGCCTTTCCGCAAGAGGTCTAGAACTTGACCTAGACTTTCCTCCCTTGCCATTTTCTCGTTCCTTGCTTCTACCTCTTACAAACAGCCCTTGTGTCTGCTCCTTGTTACCACTAGTAGCCATGCCACTAGTTGCAATCTTATGAAGATCATCCGCTAGAAGTGACGTTCTAGTCTCATCCATGGTAAGATTGTCACCCACAAGCATCAATGTTTGTACTAGGTTCTCATAAGACTTCGACAACGAAAGAAGTAGTAGAAGTGTTTGATCCTCATCATCTACCTTCACATCAATGTCTTTCAAATCTGATATACACCTATCAAACTTGTTGATGTACTCCCGGATTGATGAACCTTCCTCCATCTTGCAAGTATACAATCTGGACTTCAAATAGATCCGATTTGTTAGAGTCTTCGTCATGAAGTTTGCCTCCAACTTTGACCACACATCCGCAGCCGTTACCTCACCATCAACCAAGAAAACAACATCCATTTCAAGGCATAGAATGATCGACGCTCATGCTTCAAGATCTAACTCTTCCCAATCCTCATCAGACATATCTTTGTGCTTCTTTTCTTTACCCGCCAAAGCTTTGTGCAATTTCTGTGAGATTAGCAAAATTTTCATTTGCATCCTCCAATAGGAGAAATCATTATTCCCATTGAACTTCTCTATCTCATACTTCCCAACTTTAACTGTGCCACTTGTAGAAGTCATTTCTCCGCTTGTTTCACAAACCAGCTTCTCTCACAAATTTCAACAAACACCTTGTGTGCACCACACAAGACACAACCCAAACACCTCAAATCGGAGCTTTACCACCCAAATCTGACAAAGGGCTCTGATACCAATTATTGTACCCCTAGGAGGGATACCCTGTAGCACTGCGGAAGCTAACCACCTGAAGAGAAACACCTTGTACCGAAACTTACACCAAGTTCCACAACCAACAAGCAATGAACTACACAACTAGCAACCAATCAAAGTAAACAACTACCTACGAATGTAAATAACAAGTAGAGATACTCACACACGAGATTTACGTGGTTCGGCTATGCCTACATCCACGGGGTGACGAGAGATTCCACTATAATGAAGAACACCGACGACTTGCACAACCCGCAAGTTTGTCCTAAGAAGGAGCTTTGATCTACCCAAGAGAAGAACAACCTCTTCCTTGTACAATCACTCCAAGCTCACACTCTCTACAAGTTTCTCCTTTTTCTCTCTTGAGTTCTTCCACTCATACAACCTCTTCACCTTGCCCATATGTTCTACCACATATGTGTTTATATGCTTGACCACATATCTTGTTAGTTGCACCCTAACAATTGCTCTTTTATGTTTTACCACACAAAGAACAAAGTTGTTGACAAACCAGTCAACATACAAGTCTACCAGTCTATGAATTCTAATGTGCTTTGTGTTACACCACATTAAACACAAAACTATTGACAGACCAGTCAACGCATAGACCTACCAATTCTGTGAGCAGTTCTGAACCCATGCTTCACAGTAGGCTACCAAGGGGTTGAGGGAAGGAGATGAGCTATATATATGCATGTTTGATCCTCTTGGTATGACACGAATCAAAATCGTGAGAGTGGTTAGGCCAAAAGTGGACAATATCATACTATATAGACATGGTCGTGACTATATGAAGGAGCCGTTTTGTGCAAGGCTTATGGAAGAGCCATAGTTTTTTGTACACCTTTATTTCGACTGAACTCACTTCCTTTCCATGATGATGTAAATCATTTACTCTTGTTGATGCATGACTGTAGAATTGCTCCACCATATATTTAAAAATAAAATGAAAATTTTGAATTTATAGTATTGAAAAGGTGCACAAGAGGAAAAATCGAAGAAAAAATAAAAATAAAAATAAAGAACATAGATGACTAGTTGATGGCGATCCATCTATTGACGTATACTAAGTTTTTGTCGAAGCAAATAGAATGAACAATAAGAACCTGAATACAATTCACAATACCAGCCTTCCCATCTTCATGAAAAATAAATAAACAAATAAAGAAGTATATAAAATTTCCATGGTACTGTTTAAGAGCATATTTCTCTGATTTACTTCGTTTTTATATCTCATTTTCTGATGCCCTGATAGCCTTATTTGTGTACTGACCGCAGATCAGACCTTCTTCTCAATTCAGACAACTGCTCTTCCCACCTTTCCCTTGAATTTGCTCCTACATATGTTTTCCTAGGTTTGGTAAACGTACCCAACTCAGAATCATACTTCTTACGTGAAATCGGATTACACAAGATCTTGTACGCCTTGTTCAGCTCTACGAACATCGCCGTGCACTCTTCCTTTCTTGATGCGTGACAAACATCAGGATGGTACTGAAGAGCCATGGTTCTGTAAGCTTTTTTTATTTCGACTGAACTCACATCCTTTCCATAATCAAGAGAAAGAATTTGATATAAATCCGTCTTGCTCGTATTTTCTCTAACCAAATTAGTAGCTCTACCACACATAACTTTGTAAGAACTCTTGGAAATAAGAAATTTATGTGTGATGGGTGTGGACATGTTTAGCTTAGAACCATTGAAGCTAGAACTTAGGATGATATCCATGGTTTTGATCAACTTTTGAACTATATAGAAGAAATGGTGTAAGCCACAATGCTTTATTGGGTTTCTGCTATGCTTTGAAAATGAGTTCTTCTTATATAGAAAAAGCTGTGTGCAATGACGCCAAAATAAGGCAATATTAAATGATCAAGTCCAAAGCATAATAACGCGTTTCAATGTGGTAATTATCGAGGGCGCTAAGTTGCACTAGGAACTGAATTAGTAGAATATGCTATCCAAAACTAGCAGACTTTCAGTTGGCTAAGGCCGCCCAAAAAGGTAAGAAGAAGACTCAAACAAGTCACCCTCCACGAGAGTGCTAATCTAAATTATTCACATCTAATAGAACTGTCTTATTTATTTTAGGCCGTGTTTAGGACAGCCTAATCTCTCTGTACTGTCCGGAATTTAATGAAAACATACTTCTAATGGTTTATAATGTGAAGACATATTTTGTCTGCATTGTTTTTTCTTTTCTTTTTTTTGTTAAAATATGAGAATATATTAAACTAGTAAATCAGAAGTATAGGAAACCACTGCAACCATAATGGCCAGGTGGTGAGCCTTAGTGTTGAGATCACGAGGGATATAATTACAGTACAAAAAGGAAGTAGAGATAATAATGTTGAGAGAGGTTTCCAAATCCAGTGGATGTTAGAGTCTTCGGCTTATGTGCAAATAGGCATAGTTGATAATATGAACACATTCGGGACTCGCACTTAACCAGCCTGCCTCAAATTTATTAAACTTCTTTCTTTAATTCCTGTTCATGGTGTTTAGGGCAAGAGAATATTCCTAAGATTTAACATTACAACAATAGCTACAAGTATGAACTTCAAATGTTTAAGAACAGTTGTTGAGGAAATATATAAGAGCATCTCTACCACTATATTTATAATTACACTCGTGTCTCAACTGTGTCATTAGCACAACCATATACTTTCCATATAACATGTACTAGTGTTGTTGGCATGGGTATAGTGTCATGCCAACATCAGACTCTTGGTTCGTGCCTTTGGCACTCTCCAAGTAGGTCACTAAATTACCAATTATGAAAACAAATTATTTCTTACCAAACCATTCATTACAACATATTTGTTTTAAGCGGCGCTTCTAAAAGGGCCGGTATAGAAACAAATATGCCAGTTTAGATCATTGCCGACATTTTATAAAGCGCCGCAAAAGCGTCGAAAATAGTATGTGCCGCCAAAGGATTAACGACACTTTATATGAAGCGCCGGTAAAAATCTACATTTATGGCGCTTTTTAAACCGCCGTAATAGCTTATTTAAGCGCCGATAAAGAAATGGATATGTCAATTCTCCTTTGGATACAAACGCCGTATTTATAACTTTGAAATGACGCTTTAAAGCGCCGACAAAGATATTTTGCTACGCTTTGAAAGCGTCGGTTATGTTAACAAACCTGCATAAAAAAAAAAATCAATAAAAATAAATACATTGATAAAAATGTTGATTCCAACTAAAATAAATACATTGATAGCATTAAATTTATAACTTATTGCCAATTCGAATCTGCCATGAACCCACATTTGACTCATTGCCAACCCTATCAACAACATAAGCTTCACAGAAAATATAACAAATAAAATTGCAACATAATGAACATAACCCTTTAATATATTTATGGGTAAAACAGTATGTTCAACCATGGAAAGTTTGTAAGCAGAACATATACCACATTCTCCTATAACAACATGACTAATCCAAAAAAGTTAAAAACAAAATAGGATCCTCTGTCTTAACCAGCATGTAAGAAAAATCAACATAAGTGAGCTTTGCATCCAGATATATATACATCCAAGTATAGCGCATCGACAGCCACTTCAAACCTGTAGACAACAAATAATAAAATTAACAATTATACTGGTGGAGTTGAAGCTTTGCAGCTCTCTAGCTTTTAACCATGGAGATTTCAATAGCAAAACTCGAAATTATTGTAGGAAAAATCAACAAATAATGATCAAATATGAAAACAACTATTATCACTTATGGCATACAAAACACATCCTAATTATTATCACTTTAAAAAAGTCGCCGCGCTAATGTGTCTCAGTTCAACCATTGTTTTGATCAATTAGTCTCTTCAATGCTTGCAGGGACAATGATACTTGTTTTCGAGAAGTTGGCTATCACATTTGGGATTATTAAAACTACACAGGGACAATGATTCGAGTCATCAAGAACCTTAAGTATGTGAAGATTGCCACGCTGTGAAAAAACTCATTTTAAAAGTTTATTCTCATGAGATTGTAGTGCGAGATAGGGCACGATTCCACCTTTTCAAATATGGGAAGTGCTCATGTGGGGATTATTGGTAAAGAGGGAGAAGAATAGTTGTCAACATATTTCTATAATTTTTTTGATTAAAGTCAAAATCAATAAATTATTCAAAGTATATGAACAAGTAACAACATATTTTGGATCTTACAGATAACTCCTCTCAATCTCAAGCCAAAAAGCCGTGGATGTAGCAATACAAAAAATAAATAGAAAATATCTGATTTTACAAATTGATTGATTCTCGATAGCCAACTTGTCTTTCCTCCCACTAGTATTATATTATACTAAAAAATGAAAAGAGAGTAACAATAACCCACATTAACCAAAACCCTAAAACAACTTCCACTTCATCCATGAAGAACCCCATGAAACACACGCACACAGAGAAATGATGGATGGGGGTGTTGTTTCCATTCAATTTCAGCGCGCGAATGAAAAGCATATGGTATGATTTTTTACTCAACTATATAAAAACTAAGAGAGAGGAAGTGAAACGGCGAAGAGATGAGTGGGGGATTGTCCATGGAAAGAGGACTGACCGTGGAAAGATGACCGAATCGATTTCGAGTCGCTTGCTTGGAATCGCTTCAATGGCGATTCGAATTCGAGTGGAGAAGAAAAATTGCAAATACATGAAGGGGAGGAGCGGGAATGAGGGAAGTCGGTGTTTATACAAAACTCCTTTACGGCGTTTTTACAAAACACGTTTTTATATCATTAGCGGGAAGTGTTCTCGAGGCTTTTTTTTTTTTTTTTTTTTGTGTTTATCGGCGCTTCCTAACATCAACGCCGTTATTGCATACGGTTTTAATGTCGTTGTCTGCAGTGCCACTGTGTTATTTAATTAAACGGCATTGTAATTGTAAGCGCCGATAATGTTATGCAGTGACAATGCTTTTGTAAAAACGCTGCTTTGAAAGTGCCATTTTAGAATGTATTTTTTGTAGTGATTAATTAATTATACTTTCATCATTCTCATTAATGTATTATTATAATTTATTTATACGCACAACAATATAATATACTACTTTCATTTTCTCTTTGTTTTGACTTAGTTCCCTGTCAAGTTGACTGTCCTAACTATCACAACTCAATAACGCATTTTATTACTAGAGGATCAAAAAATACTTACTTTAATTTAATAAGATGATCAAACTCAAAATTTTGATTGTTATTCGATATTTGTCTTTATTGGGCTTAATTTATAGGCTTGTGGGCTTAGAATTTTGGTCATATGTATGATTAGATTAAACTGGCCTTATAAGATTAAAAAAAAAAATGGAGCATTCTTGAAAAATCATGTCTTGAGGAGGGGTATTTTGTAAATTAGCGAATGGAGATGGGAAGGGCATTTTGGAATTTGGTAAATGGAGAAGGACAATTTCATAATTTTGCCAATAAATAGAGGAAGTATTGTAATTTGCTAAAAAATGGGCATTTTCATAATTTAACGAATTGGGGAGATGAAAGGGGCACTTTTAAAAAAATTGGTATAGGATACACTTACACGTTGAATAGTGTAAATGTCTATTCCTATAAGCCCCACTGTACACAACAAAAATTTGACTTTCCCAATCAATGCCCCACGTGTCAGCCTAGCTCCCACAAAAATCACATCCCACACATCACGATGATGTATATAAAAGTACCTCCTCCAAAGTTTCCAAAAATGCCCATTTTTCCCTTCCTACTAGAGCTGATTTGTTCCCTCTTTTGGATAAGCAGGCAGAAGGAGAGAGGAGAGAGGAGAGAGAAGATAGTTGTAAAGACCTTTCCTTGAAACCATCGCTCATCCTTATCTCTCTCTCTAAATTTAGGGTATGTTTGGTTGTTGGTGACAACTTTCCCTTTCACCCCTTTTGATTACTCTCTCTCTTTTGGATCAAAGATTTTTTCTTTTTTTCTTTTACCATTTATGTTGGAAAATATCCATTTTTGATAGCTGGGGTTGATTTGATTCATCATTTTAGGGTCTAGGTATTGATCAAAATCGGTTTTTTCTTTCATTTTGATCTTGGTTCATGTTGTTAGTGTTGAATTGATGAGCTATATTACATGTCTAGTTGATTTTGAGGGGACTTTTTATGATGGGTCATGAGCTTAGAATATGAGTTTTTAAGGGTTTTGAGAGTTGTGTGATTGTGAGGTGGGGCTTCATTAGGTGATTCGAGATTTGGGGTTTCTTTGAAAATGAGATTTAAGGTGTTTTTTTAGCTTTTTGGACTCAAAGGTCATAAAGAAGGAGGGTTTAGAATGAGACTCAATATAAGAGAGATGAGAATATAAGAGAAAGTGGAAAGGGGAAAGGGGCATTTTAGGAAATCTCTATATACAGACACATTCACCGACGTCAATTATCGTTAGAGATAGAGATGGACATTGAAAATATTATGCATGCACAAGGAAGAAGTGATACTTGTTGTGCCATCCAGCTTTTTGGGCATAACTTGTAGCTTCCAAACTCGATGAAGGCCAAAGATCTTAACTATGAGAATCAGACTAGTAACCAAGCACTTATGAACCATTGATATATCTCCATTTTGCAAATTGAATTTCAGCCCTCTATTTAATTTTGTTACCTCTTTTATACCCTTTGTTTTCCCCCATTATTGATGTGGTTGTCAACTTATCATTTAGTCGATAAATGGCAATATTCTCTAACAATGAATTGCATTGGTTAACCTTCTCAATTGTCTATATTTTTCGGGGAATTCTAATTGGCGAGGAAACGAGCGAGGGAACTGGCGAGGGAGGGGGTGCAACCCTCCATCTCCCTCGAGATGTGTGCACCCCCTCCCTCGCCCATTTCCTCACCAATTAGACAAGCCCAAAATTTTCTCTATTAAAAAGAAAAGGAATCAAATAATGCATGGATTCCATGACATGCGTGTGATCTCTAATTGACATGCATGCCCATAAGGAACATACATCTTTCAGTGAAGGTCACTTGACGTATAACCGCTTCCTGGTTGTTGGATGTTCTGACTATAACCATCCTAGCCCAAGGAAGGATCCAATCAATGAAAGTTGTCCTGCCCCCGTACTATAGGTCACATAGTTCTCCATTGACTTCGGAGGATGCATCAATGAATGTTTGCCTTGAAAAATGGCGATAGAGGGTTGGACGAGTAATTCTTGCCAGCCCGGCCTGGTTTGCCCGCCTGGTGGGGCAATTTTACACTTTTTGTTCCTCCTCTTTAAAACACAACCATAAATACTTTTGGGAGGAGGGACAAAAATATAAAATTGCCCCACCGGGCAGGGAGGCCGAGCTGGCTAGAATTTCTGGGGTTGGACTTATCGCCGAAAAAAAAACCATAGAATATGCTCCAAGCCCGACCAGGTAACAAAAACACAATAGAGGTCATAGAGCCTATAGAGGAAGAGAATAGGGATGGTATAGTGGGGCGGATTTTCACGGATATCCGCCCCGTTTGGGACGGTTTTGGATATGCCTAAACTAATTTTGGGGCGGCTACGGATATCCAAACAATATCCATCAATTATTCGGAACGAATACGGATTTGACCATATTCGTCCCACGGATATCCGTTAAGTATGTAAAATTACTAAAATAACTATGGCACATTAAAAAGCAAAAATACCTAACCCTAACATTGATGAAAAAAATTCATTTTTACTAAAACCATCGGATATCCTTTCACAACGAAGCCATAGCAGTTCCAAAACCATTGTATTCTCCTTCCTTCTTCTATTTCTATCTCATGGCTTCCAGGTGCCCCGCCGAAGAGGAGGAATTAGAGTCAACACATGCACCTCCAATCGCCAGGATGATTCATCGGATGGAGAAGTTGATTCGGAAGAGGAAGAATCATCAGATGACGAGGAAGAGGTGGTGAAATGATTTCGTCAAAACCAATGAACGAGGTACCAACTACTACAACAAAGACCAAAAAGTCACTAACACCTCTACCCCTGCGGCAACACTGACCACATGTTGCTTCAAAGTCTGTGGTGAAGGGACATAGATGTGTAGATAATGAGATCTTTAGATCTGAATATTATGAGCATATAGATCTGAGATCTGAGATCTTTAGATCTGAGATCAAGGATCTCTGTTATATGATCTTTACATCATGTAACCAGTTCCATTACTAATGGGTTTTGATTTTTTGTTGAATTTTTTTGTATGGTTTTCTTACTAGTGTTACTGATCTGGTATTGATGTTGAGTTTTTGTATGGGTTTCTTACTGGTGATGTTGAGAAGAAGACTTTTTTTAACGGATATTCGGGCGGGCAGATATCCATCAATCCGTTCGGATCGGTTATGGTTTTTAGAATTTTGTATAAACGGATATTCATGGCGGATTTGGGGATCCGTGATCTCCAGCGGGGCAGGGATGAATTTGTCCAAATCAGCCCCATTGCCATCCCTAGGAGAGAATAGGAATCTATGTCCGAGCACCCATGGTTATATTATCCCCTTACTATGAAAATGTAGGTGTAGAAGTTGACATTGATAGGGTTGGAAACGAGATGGATTTTGCCAAATATGTCCTTGTACCGCATCAAAAAATATCCCCGCATCCACCATGTTTAACCATTTATTTTTTTCACCAAAATTGGCCCCTGCCACGCCACAGATGGATGATCCCCACCCTGAGTTTTGAATTGGGCTTGAATTTTCCTATTATTCATTTTGGCAAACCTGTACAAAATTCGTCGTTTTATTTCTTTTATGGTTATTTAAGTAATGAAGAGATTATATATATATATAAACAAATATCAACGGAGTGAATATGGCCAAATCCCTCTCCACCCTAAATCCATGACAGTTTTAATTTTCTCAACAAAATCCGCCCCGAAATCTGTTAAGCTAAAACATACATTGCAAAAAAAATCATTTTCACATTTAGTGTCCTTTAAACTATATTGAAATTAAATGGGTCATAGACTGACAGTCAAACTCCAAAAGGTCATTTGAGGCTAACACTGCTAAAATAAAACAGAAAGAAAAACTTAGATAAGAACCACTTTTGGACAAGTTGCATAGAGTGCTACAGGATCAAGTTGGCTAGTAGTAGCAATGTTAGTCAGAATCGTAAAATGCGTCATCATCCCATCGACGACCATGAAAGCATCTGAGATAGCATAGTAGAGTTGTTCAGTATCGGTAAAGTAAAGTTATACTTAAGAGCAAGTCCGAATAAAGGTGAATGAGATTTCGCAAAATTTCATTTTTTTTTAAATTACAAAAAGAAAATGGCAAAAATTTTCATTTTTCGAGGGCTTTTTGAAAAAATTTGAGGCTTTTTCTAATTATCATTTCTTCTAATTATTTATTGACAAACCACCCTCTAATTTTATATTTATACATTTTTTATTTATCTAATGATTTTTTAAACAACTCTTTGATTTTCTAATTATAAATTGATTTCATGTTTAATGGATTGATTTACTTGTTATCTTTTTATTTTTTTGTTTACATATTTCATATACCCTAAAAATTCATTGTATATATTTCATGTATCCTCAAAATTTTTACATTTTTTTTTTAGACACTGAAATATTTCTTAAATTCAGAACACCGAAATTAACTTTGAAAAACAAAATCACAATCCTGGAGCAGGGCATGTTCAAGAGTGGCAGTTTGGGTTGAGGAAAAGTCCATGCCATTGTCTTACATAATTAGAAGTGCTACCTTTAAAAAGGTGGACCTCCCTATCAAGTCGAAATTGGACAGGCTGGCATGTGATTTGGATGGGTGAACATTTGAGTTAGATGGCTAACGATTGTGATCTGGAATTTTCGTTTGTCCGAGGCTAGGTTCTCCTCCGAAAGGAATCATCCAAATCATGGTTTGTTGAAATAGGTAAATAGCCTTTGCAACACGATAAAGGAGTCGGCACTTCAGTGTTGCCGTACAGGCCAACTACAAGGATATGTGAGCACCTGGGCTTGAACAAGGAAATAAACTTGGACTAGAGTCCTCAATCATGTCGACCACATTTCAATAGGTTTCCGGATTGTTTGTTTCAATCATTGGTTCCAACCTCATTGTGCTTGAATACAAGAGTAATGAAGGGGTTGGCTCTTTTTATTAACTGACCCATATTTTTTTTTTTTTTTTCAATTACCCTCCTTATTTTCACCCCTTTGTTCTTCAAATTGAATCCTCGTTCTCCATATTTTCGTTTTCCTTTCCTCTCGGATGCTCTTCAATCCCTAATTCTTTCTCCAAGTATTTTTATTTTCATATGTCCATTTAATATATTAAGCCAAACAGAGTGCTACAATGGTGGTATTAAACTTTGCATGACCTCAAACATCAAGGATATTCGAGTGTTCATCTATCCTAACAGTGGGATGATAGACTTCGGTCCAAGGCAACTAACTTGTAAGTGAAAGCATGAGAGTCATTCACCGCCTCAGAGCGATCAACTACAACCTACAAGAACATAGGTTAGGGCATGATATAATTAAAAGCGCGCAAATTCTAATGAGTATCAAACTAGAGTAGGCGGTGAATAGTTTTCAACACCAATTAAAAGTACCAAATAAATTTTGATTTCACTTAAAATATTTTTGTAAAAAATCAATCCACACTTCTTTGACTCAAATCGGTCAACGAAGGGTGCTACAACACTATAAAATTTTACTACAAAGTAATTACCCGTCAAACAATTTAAGCAAATGAGATTGCTTGAACACTAAATAGGTTAGTACGGTCAACCACGAGTGCTACTTATGTTGCTTGGTAGACGAGAGTTGTTCCAGGCAAAAGTTTTTAACTCTATTCAAGGAATTCTCATTGTTGTTTGAAATCAATTTTGGATTTGAAGAAAACAAACCAAAATTATCTTCTTCGAGCATGCGAAAAGATGACCAAGGTAAATTCTAGAAAGAGAGAAATCAAACTGCGAAAAGAAATAATAAGGTTCACCCACACTAAAGCTTGATTTCTCCAATTGGCTAGAGTGCAAAGCATACTTTAATGAAAACCTCATCTTTCGAGACTAATTCCATGACCTCGCAAGGTCCATTTCGTCCATAACAGACTTCAATTAGTGAGCATAACACTTGATTTTTTTTTTTCTCGAATGAATGTCAAGTTAGAGAACTCTTTGGCTAGGATTCCTAACTCCTTTCTAGATTAAAAATGAGGTTTCATTCTTACAACTTAAAGAATTGGGATTGCGAAAGGTGTTTGGACGGGGAGTAAAGGGTGTGAAACTCCCAAAACGTAGCATAGCGTCCACATGAGTTTGTCAGTCTCTTTAGACATGCCTCACTGCATCCCAAACAATGATATTGTCCTTAACTTGAGCACATGGTCTGGAATATAGAGTTTTAACTTAAAATGTTTTGTTGTAATTAGGAGACAATCATCTCCTTATATTCTTTTATGACAACTCCACCTTTTGAAATGTGTAACTATTCAATCCAACAACAATAATCCAACAATCTCTACATTTGGCGCAAATTGTCACACCCAACAATCCACCCTTTTAACATCTCAAAGTACACATCTTCCTTAAGTGCCTTGCCCAATCATGACCCTGAGAGTAGCACTTGGTGTATGGGTTTGACTATTGCTGACATTGTTGGCACCCCCTAATCGCAACCACTACACCAACTCTACATCATTCGGATTTATAGAAAACCACCTTGGCAAGGATCTGGAACATGTCCCTAGATCATCCAACTGAAGGACCACACACCTGCGATGCTTCACCTGGCTCGCTCTCATGTATCTATTCATCTTAAACGATGTGCCTCATGCACCTCCACCTCACCAAGTCCCACCTGAACCATAGACCTTGATTCCACTTGTTGGCGTGTTGTGCACGTTCTTTCCCTTGGCTCACTATATATAGCGATGGTATTGTCCCCAACTTAACCACCCGTAGCACTGGCCCATCCTGGCTCCTGGGTTTGGTGTTTTATCCAATAGGCGTCGTTACTATTAGAAAGTGGATCACATCCTTATATTTCTTCATGAAAACTCTACTTATTGAGATAGTGAAACTATTCAAGTCAATACTAATAAATCAACATAAGGGATTTTATCTTAAGAAATCAATCAAACATTTGGAGACTAAAAAAAAAAAAAATTTGAAACCCTAGCTTGAATTTTTCTCTTAATCTATCTTGATGGCCCTTAGCACCTCTTCTCAAGGACAATGACCTGTATGTAAGATTATTTGGGGAGGTCAGATCACCAAACTTGTCTAAGTTGTAGCTTCTATAAAATTACTTTATTCAGCACGACTAGTTGGACTCCGACTGACTGTGGTAGACTAGAACTTGGCCATACCAATTTTTCACCACTCCTTACATTTTCTGTTGGAAAAATCCAATAATGTGGGCACACATATGTAATATAACGTGTATTGTTATCTTAAAGTGTAGTCCATTTAAATATGTGATCTAATAGGGGTATTGGACTATAAGGTATTAATAAATAACATGGTGTAAATAAGGATGTAATTTCTAATTCAATGAGGGGCAGAATTGGAAATTCACAGCCCGTAAGTTGAAGGGTTATGACTTATGGGCATTATAAATAGGATGGGTCCCCGATTGAGCGGATGCGTTGAAATAGAAAAAACTTTTGGCATTGTCTTCTGTATCCTCTCAACAGAGAACTAAGGGAAACGCTTGAATAAATCGGAAGATCCAAACAATCCAAACTCATCACAATCAACGGGGAAATCGCTATGGATCGATCGGGTATGTTTTTATTCTTCTTGTTTCCATTGAATCAACTAGAGTCTTAAGTTTTTAGTTTAAATACAACAATTGGTATCAGAGCAACTCCTGTTGATTCCATGTGAAATTATAAAGGAAAACATACAGTGATTATTTGCTTCATACAGTGATATATATATTCATACAGTGATTATTGCTTCATACAGTGATATATATATATTCATACAGTGATTATAGATTCATACAGTGATATATATATATATATATATATATATATATATATATATATATATATATATATATATATTCCTATAGTGATATATATACATTCAGTGATCATATTGCAATGAGATTCTTATCCATCTATATAGATATGTATGCATGCAATTGTATTCAGTGTTTCATGACAATTGTCTTCACTGTTTCATTGTGAGTGTAATTGTATTCAGTGATTATATTGTAATTGTATTTACTATTGAAATAGATTACAATTTGGTGTACTGTACAGTGAAATAGATGTTTAAAAAAAAAAAAAAAACCGATTTTACTGTTACAGTGAACAGTGATATGCATTTTCGTGAACAACGATTTCACTGTTACAGTGATATTGGGCCTGTTACTGCTGGTAATAATTGGGCCTGTTAGTAAATTTTACTTTGATTATTGGGCCTGTTACTGTTGGTAATAATTGGGCCTGTTAGTAAATTTTACTTTGACTATTGGGCCAGTTGCTGTTGGTAATATTGTTTTAACTTATTGGGACCTATTTAATTTTTGGCTACATTTTATTTAATTTTAATTTGTATTCAGTTCATACTCCAAATTTATACATAGTTTATAATTTTGGTTTCATGTATCACTATTGTGTTCCTTATTTAAAATTTTCACAATTTAACTAATAGGTTGCCAAAACAACCACTGTTAGGAAAATTGGTTGATTTTAAATAAGTGAGCATGCTACATCCATGTGAAACAATCGGCCCAAAGGAAGATTGTTTTGACCGGATAATCCCTAGTCTTAAATATGTGATAAAGTTTACTATACCATGCTTTTATTATGTCAGTCCAAAGAAAGGCATAATATTAGGCCGGTTTCGTTGTGTACAAAGAGTACCACTTACAGATTGATATTTCTGTCTAAAGACTAAATAACAATGTTGTGCTAGGTATCTTGATATGGGTTTTTTATTTCCCTATTGTATGAATTTAAAAGTTTATGCAATTGAATAATGATGTGATTATGTTATTTATGTAGTTTATTCTCTGTACAGCTACTATGTCTGCTACTAGTATATCTGCTGGTGTAAATAATATTTTCATGCTTAATGGGACAAACTTCAAGGACTGGAAAGAGAACGTGTTAATCGTTCTTGGATGTATGGATCTGGACCTTGCCTTAAGGATTGAGCAACCCGCTCCTCTTACAGATGCAAGTACTCCTGATGCCAGGAAATACTTTGAGAAGTGGGAACGCTCCAATCGCATGAGTCTCATGCTCATCAAACGAGGTATTCCAGAAGCCTTTAGGGGTGCAATATCCGCAGGGGTGACCAATGCCAGTGAGTTCCTTACTGAACTTGAAAAGCGTTTTGCTAAAAACGATAAGGCTGAAACAAGCACGCTTTTAGCTAGCTTGATTTCATTAAAGTATAAAGGCAAAGAGAACATTAGAGAGTACATCATGGAGAACATTAGAGAGTACATCATGGAGATGTCTCATCTTGCTTCAAAACTTAAAGCACTGAAGCTTGAGTTGTCTAAGGACTTACTCGTGCATCTAGTTTTAATATCACTTCCTCCACAGTACAATCAGTTTAAGGTCAGATACAATTGTCAGAAGGAGAAATGGACTCTTAATGAGCTCATTTCATACTGTGTGCAAGAGGAAGACAGATTGAAGCAAGACAGAACGGAAAGTGCTCATTTTGCAAGCACCTCTAAAGATAAGGGCACAAAACGAAAGAAGGATTATGAAGCTGCTAAGGGTCCAGCACAAAAGAAACAGAAAGGCAATGAGGGTTGTTTCTTTTGTAAGAAACCTGGACATGTAAAGAAGGAATGTACCAAGTATCACGCTTGGCGTGCTAAAAAGGGTATGTTTCTTGCTTTGGTCTGTTCTGAGGTTAACTTAGCTTCAGTACCTAGAAACACTTGGTGGTTAGATTTCGGTGCTACTACTCACATAAGTGTTTCTATGCAGGATTGTCTGAGCTATCGAAAGCCAAATGATGCTGAAAGACACATCTTCGTGGGCGATGGAAAATCGGTAGAAGTGGAAGCAATAGGAAACTTTAGGTTACTCTTAGGAACTGGTTGTTATTTGGAACTGAAAGACACTTTTATAGTACCGTCATTTAGACGAAATTTGGTTTCTATTTCCTTGTTGGACAAATTTGGATATTGTTGTTCATTTGGAAATAATCAATTTAGTCTTTCATTAAATTCCAATATTATTGGTACTGGTTCATTAAGTACATTTGATAACCTATATCTTCTTGACACTATTGCCTCATATAATGAAACCTTGCATGTGGAATCACGTGGTACTAAGCGTAAGCTAAATGAAGGAAATTCATCAAAACTGTGGCACAAACGTTTAGGACATATCTCGAAAACGAGAATGGAGAGACTTGTGTAAGATGGCATAATAGATTCTCTTGATTTTTCAGACTTTGATGTCTGTATTGAGTGCATCAAGGGAAAACAGACCAAACAAAAGAGATTGGGTGCAAACAGAACTTCAGACGTCTTAGAATTGATCCACACAGATATTTGTGGACAATTCCCTTCGGCTTCTTGGAATGGTCAACAATATTTTATATCATTCATAAACGATTACTCACGCTATGGGTACCTATATCTCATTCATGAGAAATCTGAGTCACTGGACATGTTCAAAATTTTCAAAGTTGAGGTTGAGAACCAACTCAACAAACGAATTAAAAGTGTCAGGTCTGACCGTGGTGGTGAGTATTACGGCAGATATGACGGTTCCGGTGAACAACGTCCAGGACCATTTGCTAAATTCCTAGAGGAATATGGAATCGTCCCACAGTACACCATGCCTGGATCACCTAGCATGAATGGTGTAGCTGAAATACGAAACCGAACTCTTAAGGACATGGTAAGGAGTATGATCAGTCATTCTACCTTACCTGAATCACTCTGGGGAGAAGCACTAAAGACTGCAGCTTACATCCTTAATAGAGTACCAACTAAAGCAGCTGCCAAAACACCTTATGAACTTTGGACAGGCAGAAGACCTAGTCTAAAGCATTTTCACATTTGGGGATGTCCAGCTGAAGCAAGGCCTTATCGGCCGAATTAAAAGAAATTGGACTCCAAAACGGTGAGCAACTACTTCATTGGCTACTCTGAGCGATCAAGGGGCTACAAGTTCTATAATCCCACTATTAAGACCATTTTTGAAACGGGGACAACAACGTTTTTTGAGGATGTCGAGTTTGGGGGGAGAAATAAGGTAAGAGACATTGTCTTTGAGGAGGAATCAATTTCGACTCCTACTACTGTTGTTGACAATGTACATGTTCCAATACCTGTCATTGATCAAGAAACAGATCTGGAACCTCAACAGGACAATGTTGAACTACTCCCTGCTCCAATTGAAGTAAATATTCCAGAAGAACAAACTCAACAACCTCAAGATCAAATGCCATTAAGGAGATCCACGAGAGAAAAGAGAAGAGCTATTCCGGATGATTATATTGTCTTTCTTGAAGAACATGAGGAAAATGATGGATTGGTGGAAAATGATCCAATCAACTTCAATCAAGCCATGCAGGATTCTAACTCTCAAAAGTGGATAGATGCTATGAATGAGGAGTACAAGTCTATGCAAGACAATCAAGTTTGGGATCTTGTCCCATTACCTGAAATATAAAGCCTATTGGTTGTAAATGGATATTCAAAACCAAGAAGGACTCAAAAGGTAATGTGGAAAGATATAAAGCTCGTCTTGTAGCTAAAGGCTTCACTCAAAAGGAAGGCATCGACTATAAAGAGACTTTCTTTCCGGTGTCAAATAAAGACTCATTTAGGACAATCATGGCTCTTGTTGCACATTTTGACTTTGAGTTGCATCAGATGGATGTTAAAACATCGTTTCTCAATGGAGACATTGATGAAACAATTTATATGGTGCAACCAGAAAACTTTGTGTCTGGAGACCCAAAGAATATGGTTTGCAGACTAAAGAAATCCATCTATGGGCTCAAGCAAGCTTCCCGTCAATGGTACTACAAATTTCATCAAGTAATTGTCTCGTTTGGTTTTGAGACAAATGTTGTTGATAACTGTGTGTATCATAAGTTCAGTGGGAGTAAGCATATCTTCTTGGTTTTGTATGTTGATGACATATTGCTTGCCACTAATAATATAGACATGTTGCACGAAACCAAGAGATTTCTATCAAAGAAATTTGAAATGAAAGATCTTGGTGAAGCTTCTTTTGTCTTAGGGATTCAGATATACCGGGATCGTTTTTGGGGTATTCTTGGATTATCACAAAAGGGCTATATAGAAAAAGTGCTTAAAAGGTTTGGCATGTAAGATTGTAAACCAGGAAATACCCCTATATCTAAAGGAGACAAATTCAGTCTTAAACAGTGTCCTAGGACTAAACTTGAAGTTGTAGAGATGCAAAAGATTCCCTATGCATCCGCTGTTGGGAGTCTTATGTATGCTCAGGTATGTACACGTCCAGACATAGCATTCATTGTTGGAATGCTTGGCAGATATTTGGATAACCCTGGGATGAGTCACTGGAAAGCAGCTAAACAGGTTATGAGATATTTACAGAGAACTAAGGATTACATGCTCACATACAAGAGATCAGATCAGTTGGACATCATAGGGTATGCTGATTCTGATTTTGCTGGATGTCAAGATAGTAGAAAATCTACATCAGGCTACATTTATCTGTTAGCTGGAGGAGCTATTTCTTGGAGAAGTGCTAAACAGACACTCATAGCTTCTTCCACCATGGAAGCAGAATATGTGGCGTGTTTTAAGGCCTCCAACCACGGATTATGGCTGCGTTATTTTGTCACTGGGCTGCACATTTTGAATGACATAGAAAGACCACTAAAGTTATATTGTGACAATAAGTCAGCAGTTTTATATGCCAACAACAACAGGAGCTCGTCTAGGTCAAATCATATTGACATAAAGTTCCTGGTTGTGAAGGAGAGAGTAGAGAATAAACAGATTTTCATAGAGCATATTGGGACACACTCCATGATTGCGGATCCGCTTACTAAGGGATTACCACCCAAGGTCTTTCATGAGCACACCGCTCATATGGGTGTTATGTCACATGAGGATATCATGGTTTAGTGGGAGTTTATTGTTCTATGATGAATTTTTGGACACATTGGTGTAATTTAGTATTTTCTGCAGAAATAAAATCTTCAGTCAATTGTCTGTTTATTATATGTTTGATCTCATTAAAGATTAAAGTTGGACCGGTTGGAAATAGACATGTTTGGATCACATCACATGTAATTTCCATGCTCTACATCCATGTTTGATCTATGTCATTTGATTATATTGGTATATGTGACTATTGATGGATTTCGTTACGCTACTTGTGACGCAATTCGCTTTAATCCTATATCAGTATAGTCAATGGACGAGATTGTTTCGGAATACCTTTACTTGTGATAGCAAGTTTTGAGCTCATAAGGTTATACACATTAAAGGTAACATATGTGGCCCAAGTGGGAGATTGTTGGACAAATCCAATAATGTGGGCACACATATGTAATATAACGTGTATTGCTATCTTAAAGTGTAGTCCATTTAAATATGTGATCTAATAGGGGTATTGGACTATAAGGTATTAATAAATAACATGGTGTAAATAAGGATGTAATTTCTAATTCAATGAGGGGCAGAATTGGAAATTCACAGCCCGTAAGTTGAAGGGTTATGACTTATGGGCATTATAAATAGGATGGGTCCCTGATTGAGCGGATGCGTTGAAACAGAAAAAACTTTTGGCATTGTCTTCTGTATCCTCTCAACAGATAACTAAGGGAAACGCTTGAATCAATCGGAAGATCCAAACAATCCAAACTCATCACAATCAACGGGGAAATCGCTATGGATCGATCGGGTATGTTTATATTCTTCTTGTTTCCATTGAATCAACTAGAGTCTTAAGTTTTTAGTTTAAATACAACATTTTCGTCCTTTGCCCCTTGGACTTTCTTTAACCTTTTTGGACTTCGGTCTTCTTTAGTTCTTGACTTTTTTTTTTTTTTTTTACTTGGTCATTTTTATTTTGACTTGATCTTCTTGGTTTGATTTCAGTATTTGGCTAACTTTGCCTGACACTTCTTGATCGATCTTCTTCGCTATGTTGATCAGTGTTGAGTCTTCTTTATTATCCTTAAATGATCTAATTCCAAAATCACTCAAATAAATCCAGTACATATGACTTTATAAACAGTTGAATACTTTTACAACAAATTCGTTGATTCTTTCAATTTTTGCTGGTTTTATAAATTTATCAAATTGTTTTTGTTTTAATTCACTAATACATTATCAATAACAGAGAAACTATGATTTGTGCGTATGACGTCTAAGGTAGATTACATTACTAAGGTTAATTTTTTGGGTTAAACTCTTATGCTCTAAGAATGGAGCTTCTCGCTCCTCTAGCAGTCTATAACCTCCTCCCATGACTATGTAGTAGGGGTGGGCATCCCATCCCGCGATCCCGAATCCGTCTCGTCCCGATTTTTTCGGTCATTTTGAGATTGATCAAACTCATCCCAATCCCGTCCCGTCCCGATCTAGAGTGGGATGGAATCGAGATGGAGATTTTCAATCCCGCCTATCCCGTCCTGTCCCGAATTTATATATTTAATATTTATTATTATTAATTTTAATCAAAATACTCTTCTAAATTAAAGTTTATGATGTGTTGAAATTAAATCAATGTAAGATGAAATTCTTTATGAAATCTAAATTAATTGAATCATTAATTCTAAATGAAATTTAATATTTATTTATTTAATATCTATGATGTAAGTTATATGTATATAAATTTGACATTATTGGTGTGTGAGTAATGTGAAATAAAACTCTTTTGTTATTTTTTATTGGAGGACTATTTAGTACGTGTTTATCCCGTCCCATCCCGTTTGAGATGAGACGATGTCGGAATGAGGTCTATCCCATCCCGATCCCGAATGAACGGGATGGGATAGGGATGGGTCCATCTTGTCCCGTGCCCACCCCTACTATGTAGTGCCCTTAAATTCATCATTGTTGTAGTCAGCTACACCCCATATATACCATCTCAAATTGGTGTTGGTCAGCGACAGATAGTAACAATATCAGTTCTTAGGAGCCTTCTAGAGGTCGTACTAAAATAGGACATAACTTAAGAGTCTTTTGCCTCTTCTATGCCTCGAACAACGTGTGATATCCTTTAACAATTTTACAAAATTGATCGTTCCCCCCTAGCCAAATGCTATACCAAATAAATTAAGGAATTCCATATTCAATTTTTACAAGGGGAGTAGGGGTGTTAATTGGTCTATGTAAATCGACCGAATTAATCGAACCGAGCCGAAAAAAATCAAAATCGAAACCAAATTGCCAAAATCGAATCAAACCGAGTTATTTTGGTTCGATTTCGGTTTGAGTTTTTTTAGCCCCGAACAAACCTAACCAAACCGTATCAATTATTTTTATCTGTTTTTTAACTTCCAGCCCCATCACAAACAACTCAATTCCCACCCCAATTCCCAACCCCACCCACCCTTATTTAATTCCCAAATCCCAACCCCATCAACTCAATTCCCAGCCCACCCACCCCCATTTAATTCACACCTCCCCCATTTAGTTCAGCTAAGGTGAATATATAGATATTTGATCTAACTAAAGAAGTAGAGAGGTTCTCCATGGATATCATAGATATAAGTGAGTCTGGTGTGCTAAGATCTATTATTGATAATCTTGTAAATGAGCTTTGTTTCAAGACTTTCCTCGGCTCTGCTGTTGAAAGGAGTTTTTGTTGTTTCATAACAATTGGATACAAATTATCTTCATGTGATCTTGGTCATCTTGTTGTAGAGTTATTGTATATATATGTCAAAAACATCCCAACATCGCCAAAGTTCCTTTTTGCCAAAGAAGTCACCGCGCAGCGCTGTACATGGTCGAAGAATATCAGCTACTACAAAGGCAGCGGGTACCTCTCCGGCACCATCCTCGGTGCCGCCAAGGGTTTTCGAGAGGGACCAAATCGGCTGAGAAAGGTGACTCTTTGAAGCTCATGCTAAATCGGGTCTTGAATTCCGGCAGCCAGGCTGGGCGGAGGTTTGGGAACTCGTTGGGCACCGTGTGTCTGAGCTTGTTTTTCTTTTTGTTCGACTAATTTTCTTTGCATTAGCACTATTGGGGGTTTTGTCAAATTGTATGGTCATTCGAGCTTGTTTAATCAAAATGTAATAATGCTAATCTCTTTTATCATAATAGAAAATTTGGTATAATCTTTTTTTGTTTTGGATAATATAATCATGTTGAGGTTCAAATTTTATTTGAAATTTGTATGTGTGAAAAAGTTTTATCTTTGTATTTAGGTCTAGTTGTATGGTAATGGCAACGCGTAATTATTTCAACAAGGAGAAGAAAGAGGATGGAAAAAATAGAAAATAAAAAGGAAAAATCGAATCAAACCGAAATCGAAACGAATTAGTCGGTTCGGTTTGGTTATGGGTTTTTGTTTGAAAATTCAGAAAATCGTACCAAACCGAAAACAGAATTTCAAGTTCGGTTCAATTTTGATCCAATTTTAAACTGATTGAACCGATTAACACCCCTAAAGGGAAGAGCTAGCTAGCTTTGAGCCGGTCAATAAGTCATAACCTTCTATTGGCTCATGATGAATCACCAAATAATATATTGCATTGGACAATCTAAGTCCCTCGGTTCGGGAATCCTTCATGTATACCTTTGATGAACCTTGAAGGGAGCTTATGCATATCACCTTGAGGACTATAAGAAATGTCTTGGTTATCACCTGCAGCAGGGGAGAAAAGATAAATGACCCAAAATGAGATCGATTAACCATGAATGCAAATAAGAACCATCCGATTGTACATGATCCTCCTCTCCTAAGCTTTAGCAAAGCAACAATTCTAGCCAGCTAGGTTTGCTAGCCACTTTTGGGCCAAGTCTTGGCTTTTTTATAATTCTGCCGCTTCTATAGGTGGTGTTTGTGGTTGTGTTTTAAAGATAATGGGTAAAAAGTGCAAAAAAGCTAAGACTTTGCCCAAAAGTTGCCAACAAACCTGGCTGGCTAGACTTACTCTTAGCAGAGAGTTCATGCGGGCACGGAGCCACATGGGGACAAGTGGGGGCACTTGCTCCTACTGGTTTTTTTGAAAAAAATAATAAAAAATTAATTTTTATGTCTCATTGACTTTTTGAAAAAAAAACATTAAAAATTTATTTTTTGCCCCTAGCTTTATATACAATTTTGATTTCACTCCGAGATAGATATTTTCTTCTCTACCAAACCCTTCTCATCAAATCCCCAAATCTCAGCAAACCCCTCAGTAGTTCAACAGTTCAAATCCCCCAAATCTTTTCAATAAGCTATCATAACTTATAACCTATCATTTATCCGAGAAAAGAGCTTCAGAAGTACATTGAGATTCATTGTGCTCGTCTTCACAAGATGAAGAATCTTGTCTACTTCTTCCCCCTTGCTCATACATGAAAACCCAATGTTATTGGTAAACCCCAAAATTTCACTTTATTTGCATTGGCAATCGGAATATCGGTGACGATCTTTCGATTCCTCTTCTGGTTTGTGTCCACCATCCCAATGAGCTTCGTGTGGAACCTAGTCTCATCTTCCAGGAAGGCACTATCTACCACCTCCAACCCAAAATAAGGATGACCATAATTTATCAAAACCAATCTCAAAGAAAAGTCATGTAAATGTTGACCTATGAAATCTTCCAACAGATCTTGGTTTAATACTACCATCCAAATGATCAAGAGTTGTTAGAAGAACTTATTTACAAATGGGTCATTGTCAGCCGATGAACTACACATTCCCACAAAAAATAAGAGGTGCGCTACAACGTTTTAATGTAGTTTGGTTCACTGAGTATAAGAGTTAGCTAGAGTATAACATAGCAAAGGATGTCGTCTTTTGTCTCCATTGCAATCTTTTTAGATGTGTCGGGGTGCAAGGAGATGGTGATTGTTTTGTTGTTAAATGATTCAGTAATTGGAGAAAAAAAAAGTCTTGAAACTCAAGTAGAAAAGCCTAATAGTTTGCATACTCAAGCCTATATGAAGAGTCGAAGTTTAAGGAATAAAGAATATCATATGCAATAATTTTATTCTCAAACAATCTAATTGGCTTCAGCTGATTGCGGTTGGTGTTTTGCATAGTCATTAATGTACTGTTTAAATTTTTAAGAAATTATGTAAAGTAATTAATTATTATATTTATCCTTAATTAATTATAATTCATCACTCCACTCCTTTCAATAAAAATCCTGACTCCGTCACTGAGTTCATGTATGTGGGAAGAAGGAAATGAGTGGTATTTATAAACCCAAGTAGAGTTGGAAATTCGTTGTCCAACGTGTTAAGCAAAGATTTTCGAAATATAACAACTCTGCAATAAGATTTTCAACTGTATATCGATTTTTGAAGAGAGACTATTCCCCTAGTATCATTGACTTAGCATTTACATAGTTTATTTGGGGGAATGCTCCTAGGGAGGGTAACCATTTTGTGATTTGCACTAATCCAGAATCTGCCACAATCCATATGGGATCTACCTTTATCAGTCACCATAAAAGGAACGTTAAAAAGTGATGACATCCATAAAACAACATCAGGCTTATATGAACATATATTGGACCCTCATGACCAGGAGAAAGCCCACTAACTCAATTAGGCAAAACTATATATAATTGTTGACTTTAATTTTTACGAAGAACAAGCCAAGTTTTTATTTGATTCAAAAACCATGTTGAAGTTTTTATTCGATTCCAAAACCATGAAATGCCTTCAACAGAGTTGAATCCCTAGACTTATGTTATCCACCTCAAGTCTACCAGCTGAGCTAGTACCCTATTAGCTTTTACTGCCCTTGTTATTAGCTTAGTTATCATGTATCTTTTACGTAAAAAATTTAAACAAGCTTTTAATATTTTCATTTGTTAAATTTTAATGCTTATCTTGAGGTTAGATTTAACTGACAATACTTTTATGTGGCTTATATATATACTAGCATAATACTGATGTCGTTGGCACTCCACATATGTTTATTTATTTTTACTATTTAATTATCATACACTGGACACCCACATCACTATCCCTCCCCACTGTTGCCCTCAATGAGTTCCATAAAAATATTATATTTTATAATACTAATTTTTTAGAGTAAAACTCGGTTAAAATTAGAATCGATTAAATGTTTGGAGTCTTTGTTTGAATGTTCAACAAAAGGTTCGTTTGTTTCTTTGAAAAATATTGTGCTTATGCATGAAATTCTTTAAAATGCTTACATGTTTTAAAAATAAAATACATATTTTGAAATTTTAAGTATTTGTATTGATCATTGGTTTTGTTAGAAAGATCTTGAAAATTACATTTCAATGATACCAAGTTTATCAAAATCTGACAACTACGTAAATAATTATGACAAATTTCATTTTGAAAATAAAGAAAAACACAGTACTTTCTCTCTCCGCCACATGTTCATTCCACTAACTTTTTAACAATTTTTTTCATTTTTTTTGCCCTTCTACATGTTTTATATTTACAAACATGTCATTGTAGAGGAGAACGAATCTCAACCCTCAACATCTTCCCAACTTTCAATCCTAACCCTCTTTTATCTCCAATTATCATTTGATGTTTGTCCCAGTCAGCAATGAATAGTAAAACACATATGTGAATTGCAAGATGTAATATAGATAAGCACCCTGTTTGGTGCTTACTAGGGTTGGGCCAGTCTGATTAACAAGCCCGAATAGCCAAAATCGAAAATCGGACCAAGCCTTAAAATTTAATTTCAGGGACCGAAATCGAACTAGGTGAGGACGGTTAACCAGAAATTTGGCCCAAGTCGGTCTTGATCCTGGGTCACTCCTTCACTAACTTTTTGGGCTCTTTCACCTTCTCAACTTATTTTTTGGGCTTAACAGCAACATATTTAGGCTTGGGCTTGGTACCCTCAGCAGCTTTAGGATTTTAGCCCATCTTCTTTACCTTCTTCTTCTTCTACTTTGTTGCAACCTTCTTTCTCACTTCCTTATACCCTGCTTAGACAGCTTGTATGAAGCCTTTCTTTTTTTTTTATCAACCAACACATTTAATCACAAGTATGATTATAAAACCAAAGTAACAAAAGAAGATTGAACCATAAAAATTTCAAATAACAAATATGTTTGAACTGGTCCACCCAAATACACAACTAGGTGGTGTCTGTTTTTTTAAGTGCTTAGAAGCTTACTTATGACTGGAGTTAAAAGTTCTGATCGAGCTTCTGAATGAACTGTTTGTTTTGCTTCTAAATGAGCTTCTGATTAGAAGCTGTAAAATTAAAACGTGTTTATTTTTAGGTGTTGAATGAGAACTGTTTGACAATTTTGCCCCACTGAGGAACACATACAGGAATGGAGAGATGGTGGGTTGGAAACCCGACATTATACGGTGGTAATTAATTTGTCAAAGCTTTCAAAATTACATGCTACATAATGAAAAATTGAAAATACACATGAGAGGGAGAGTTGGAGAGATGAAGAAAATCTTGGAAAATACAGAGAAAGAAACACAAAGATAAAAGAAAGAAATGAGATAAGTTTCTTACCATTGAAAATTCATTGTGAATGTAGGTAGAATGACAATGCTTGGTGAAGAAAATGAAGGTGTGCCATCAATATTTAGCCCTAATTGTTTTTAAGAAGATGGGGCAACAATTGTCATTACAAAATTATTTTAAGGTTAATATTGGAATAATTTTTGAGTTAGCACTCAGTGCTAAGTGATCAACACCTCCATGTTGCTTACTCCAATTAGAAGTTGAACTTCTGATTAGAACTAAAAACAAACACTCTAAACAAGGTGGTTCACTTCTTATATTTAAGACTTCTAACTCTATTCAGAAGCAAAAACAAACACCTTCTTAATCTAAAAAAATGTTCAAATGATAATCACTTTAATCACTCTATTCCTGCTATATTGTTGGCATCTTCATATGAGCCGGACAATCCCTTACACTAACTAGCTTTTCATCATTTTATTCATGTTGTATTGTTGGCTTTTTCATCACTCTAAGCACAATCGCGACGGAGATCTTTTCGTCCCTCCTCCAGTTGAGCAGAGGAGGAGTCGTGCATAAGAGAAAACGAGTTCACCGTAGAGGCATAGAAGAGAGAAAAGGGAGACGAACAACACAATCGGCAGCGGGGATTGTTAACGGAATTGAATAATGGGAAATGGAGGGAGTCACTTGTTAGAAACTTAATGATGAAGCAAAATGGACGAGATGGTGGAAGATTCCACCTTCTCAAGTCAAGACTTAAGCATTAAGGTTTTGAATTTATTGGTTGCCACCCTTTATTTTGCCAGCCAATGGGATAGCTCACAATGAGCTTTTGAACCCCTGTTTGCCGCCTCTTGCACCTCCTCATGGGGCCTATATAAGGACCCTTGAGGGGCCTTGGTTATCAACCCCATTAGCCTTTTTGTTTATTACCCCAGTTTGTGAAAGACATCTCATTTGTATCCGAAAATAGTTTCGAAAAATCTGACATTGGATTTGTTTTGGGTTGGATTTTCATTTGCTTATTTGTTGGGTATTGTTCGGGTTTTTTTTTTAAAACCAATTTGTACAGTGTGTTTGTAATTTGTCTGTAATCTGAATCTGAAGCAATAAGAGTTGTTATTTATTATGGACGTAGGCGAGTTTGTCGAACCACATAAATTGTTTGTCTCCGGTATTTACTGTGTTTGTTTGATAACTTTGCATTTCGGCATTTGTAACGCTTCCACACGTAACAAATTGATATCAGAGCCGAGGTTAGTTCTTTGGGTTCGTTTGAAGCTGCGTGAACCAGTGGTTGGTGAAAAACATGTCGAGTTCTGGACCAAAGATGATTACCGCTACAGTCGGTAAATTTGAGGTCAAGAAGTTCAATGGAAAAAATAACTTTGGCATGTGGCAATGCGAAGTTCTGGATGTGTTGGCAAAGGAGAATTTGGATGATGCTTTAGGAGATAAGCCGGAGAATAAAAAAAATAAAATGGAACAAGTTGAATCGACAAGCTTGCGAGTCAATAAGATTGTGTTTAGCGAATGAGAAAAAATACTTTGTTATGAAGGAAACCTCCGCTAAGGCGTTATGAAAAAAGTTGGAAGATAAGTACATGACGAAGAACATCCAGAATAAGCTCTTCCTCACGAAGCAACTTTTTCGGATGAATATGAGACCCGGGATTACTTTGTCTGAGCACTTGGATGAGTTCAATAGGCTTATTATCGACCTATTGAATTTGGAAGAAGATGTTCCAGAAAATTACAAGGCTTTGTGCCTTTTGAATTCCCTTCCAGAAGAGTATGAACATCTCGTTACGACTTTGTTAACGGGAAAATAAGAATTAAATTATGATGAGGTGGCTACAACGTTGCTCAATTATGAATTCATGAGGAAGGATCTCAAGGTCCATAGGGATGCAACGTCGAAAGTAATGGTAGCGAGGGGAAAATCTGAAAAGAGGAATGTTGGTGATAAAGGAAGATCATAGTCAAGAGGAAAATTTGTAGATAGAAGGTTTTTGCCGAGGGATGAATGTGCCTACTGTCATGAGAATGGCTACTGGAAGATTGACTGTGAGAAATTGAAAGTTGCAATAGAAAAAGAAAAGAAAAAGTCAGATGCGAATGTAGTGCACAATTTAGATGAAAATGAGGATGAAGATGATGCGTATTCATTGTCTGCAACTTCAGCATAGGTGAGTCATTATGATGAATGGCTACTTGATTCGGGTTCTATCTATCATATGTGTCCCCGTAGGGACTGGTTCTCTAACTTTAGAGAGATGGATGATGGTGTCGTCTATATGGGCAACAATGATGAATGTAAAATTGCTGGGATAGGTAAAATCAAGTTAAAGCTGCATAATGGACTTGTTCGGGTTTTGAATGATGTTCGGTATGTACCCGATTAGAAGAAGAATCTCATCTCCGTTAGTGCTTTAGAGTCCAAAGGTTACAAGGTTATGGTAAATGGTGGAGCTCTAAAGGTCGTTTCTGGTGCACTGGTGGTTCTGAAAGCAGTTCGAAAGGGTAACATGTACTTATTGCAGGGGAGTACAGTTACAAGTAATTGGAAAGTTGAATTTGGTGGAGCAACTTGTGTTGTTGAAGGTCCTATGGATGTTCCTTCTGGTAGAGTTATTGAGAATTCCAAGGATGTTTGTATGGATACCTTGAGGATTTTCCATTTGCGTGTAGGTAGTAAAGGTGAGAAGGTTTTGCACGAGTTGTTGAAGAAACATTTGGTAGAAGATATGAAGATTTGTAATATGGATGTTTGTGGACACTGTGTTTATGGAAGTTCTGATTTGAAACTCCATCCTAGTCAAGGTGGAGTTGATTTGTTAGCTTGAGCATATTATGGTGTATGACACATTCGGGTGTATGGCGCATATGAGCTCATTTGAAGAGTTGAAGTATGTCTTTGTTTTGAAGAGGTGACGTCTGTTTGTTGGGATCGGCTCAGATTTGTTAAATCTTCACCGAGGTGGAGAATTGTTAGAAACTTAGTGATGAAGCAAAATGGAGGAGATGGTGGAAGGTTCCACCTCCTCAAGTCAAGACTTAAGCATTAAGGTTTTGAATTTATTAGTTACCACCCCTTATTTTGCCAGCCAATGAGACAACTCACAATGAGCTTTTGAACCCCCTGTTTGCCGGCTCTTGCACCACCTCATGGGGCCTATATAAGGACCCTTGAGGGGCCTTGGTTATCAACCCCATTAGCCCTTTGTTTATTACCCCAGTTTGTGAGAGACATCTCATTTGTATCTGGAAATAGTTTCAAAAAATTTGACATTGGATTTGTTTTGGGTTGGATTTTCATTTGCTTATTTGTTGGGGTATTGTTCGAGTTTTGTATTTGGGTTTCTTTTGGGAAACCAATTTGTACGGTGTGTCTATAATCTGTCTGTAATCTGAATCTGAATCTGAAGCAATAAGAGTTGTTATTTATTATGGAGGTAGGCGAGCTTGCCGAATCACATAAATTGTTTGTCTCTGGTATTTACTGTGTTTGTTTGATAACTTCGCATTTCGGCATTTGTAATGCTTCCGTGCGTAACATCACTTAGGTTCAATGGTGGCCATCACCTCGTTTTCATTTGCTACGAGGTTGCATTGGCGGTTGATGTAGAAGAGGAGGTGGAGTGTGGCTGACAGGACTAGGCTTTATCGCTCTTAGAATTTGGGTGAAATTATAATTAACATTAAAATTAATTAATTTTTCAAAATATCTGGGTCGAACCAATTAACAGACGGATTTTGTAAATTGGAACTAGGCCGACACAAGAAATTTTGGTTCGGTTTTAAGGACCAAAGATTAAAATACAATTAAAAACATCAACCCGATCAGTTTGGATTGTTTGGTCTGAAATGCCCAGGCATATTGCTTACTAAAATGTTTTGGTTCAGAACCACTTTAGAACTTCTACTTATTAGTGGAAGTAAAAATAAAACCCAATTAAAGTGGTTCAATTCTTCTCTAAATTTAAAATTAAAGTCCAATGAATCATAATTTAATGCTTTTCAGCCTTCACATTTTCACATTTTGCTTTGCAAGATTCTAAACCTACACTCTACTCTACTGGTGGGGCTACAAATATAAGAATGTGCCGATCTTTTGTCGGCCTAATTGCATTTACAATGAAATTAAATATAGAGATCACTATCCTTGACTTGGTCCGTATAATTGTAGTAAAAAATTAAGTAAATTTTTGTTAAGAAAAAACAAACAAACTTCTTAAATGAGTTGAAGTACACAATGCAAATGAAATGAGAGACAGCAGATCCCCAGAGGACAAATCCCCAAAATCAGCGATTCATACATCATTTTCAACCCTAGTTTACAATTGCTGCGGAATTCGGTCGACTACAATGAAGGAAGTCGATCATCTACTTGCAGGATTAATTGTGGGCGGACATGCAAGGAAAGGTCTTTCATATTTATAATTGAATTAAGATATCTTAATTATCTTCGTTGCCCTCATCTCATTTGTCTACATCTAACATTTTCCAAATTCTTTGGTATATGTATTGGGACTCTCAACTCAACAATTTTTTTTCTTTTTCCACATAGTATTTTATAATGTTTTTGTCTTCTCAAACTAAGAGGGCGTTTGTTTTTTTTTAAGCGTTTAGAAGCTAAATTCTAGCTGGAGTTAGAAGTTCTGAATGAACTGTTTGTTTTGCTTCTAAATGGGTTGCTGATTAGAAGTTGTAAAATTAAAAAGATGTTTATTTTTAGGTGTTGAATAAGAACTGTTTAATTTTGGCCGACTAAGCTGAAAATAATTTATGACATAAATATTATGCTTAAAATCATACCCAATAATTATTCAAATCATAGAAAATGTTACAATACTTTTCATTACAAGAATATAGAAATATGACAAAGTATATTTAAAAAAAAAAATTATCAAACCAAATTTCTTACTAACATACATGAGAGGGAGAGTTGGAGTGATGAAGAAAAACTTGAAAATACAAAGAAAGAAAACAAAGTTGAAGGAGAGAAATGAGATAAGTTTCTTACCGAGTCCTTGTGAAGATAGATACAACCATAATGCTTGGTGAAGAGAATGAATATGTGTCATCAAAATTTAGCCCTACTTATTTTTAAGAAGATGGAGCAACAATTGTCATTATACAAAATAATGTTAAGTTTATTATTGGAATAATTTTTTACTCAGCACTCAGTGCTAAGTGATCAACACCTCCCATGTTGCTTACTCCAATCAGAAGTAGAACTTCTAATCAAAATTAAAAACAAACACTCTAAACAAGATGATACACTTCTTATTAAGTCTTCTGACTCCATTCAGAAGCAAAAACAAACACCCTCTAAGAACATGTCTTAAAACATTTTTCTTCATCAAAAACTTAAACGATTAGATACAGTACAAATAGAATTAGCCCCACTCCTAGCTGCTACCTTGACTAAAGCCTAAATTTAACATTCATTTTCGATTCCTCTCCATTCGGTAATTTGACCTTATTGCTAGTCCTTGAAGTTGGCTCTCCCAGACATCTCTTGGGAAATTTGACAACTGTTCTTGTACATTACCCAGAAGTCCTAACTCGCGGTCATATTTCTTAGGTGAAATGGGGTCTGAGAGTGTTTCATATGCCAGTTGAAGCTCTACAAATCGACTAGTTGTATCTTCTTTCATAGAAGGATGACACACATCAGGGTGGTATCGAAAAGCCAAGCTTTTGTAAGCCTTGTTTATCTCATTGAAACTAACACTCTCAGATTTCAAAGACAGAACTTTGTAATAGTTACTATCCAATCTCTTGTGAATACAAGAAACCTGGTTGATCTTTCTGTAGAATTTGTGCATGGACTTATTATTTGCGCAAAATAAGAGAGGACCTTTCGAACTCATCATCAAATGGTAAGAAGAGATATGCATGAAGAAACATAAATGTGTACGTTAAGTGTCTGTGATGGATGAATTACACAAGTTTCAGTTAACATAAATAGAGATTCAAATTTCAACTTTGGCTGCTTAGCTCCTAGTATGACATCAGTTTAATTTTGACAAATTAGGCTTCCAACAGTAATATGTACGTAAATATCTTCCTGCCTGGCTGCTAAAACAAGAAGCAAGTTGATAACCTTTCGCTAATGACAATTAAAATATGTATTTTATTGGCAAACGACGAGTATAATTAGTCATGGTATAAGAAGTTCAAAGATTGGCTTATCATGGCGACTCTGTCAACTCTTTACTATAAGACATCCTGGTAGTTGACCTATATTTTTGAACTTGAGAAAATCTAGAAACTTCTAATTAAGAGACTTCCAAAGATATCAGAGAGACTATTGGTCATCTCCATTGAAATTCACGCTAAAATTGGTTTTTTATGGGGACTCTGTAAACTCTTATGTTCAGAGTTTTTTATTTATAACATTTAATTAAAATAGTCTTTAAGCCTTTTGATCACACATTCAATGTAAGAAGTCAAAATAAAGAACATATATGCATTCATGCAATGTAAGAAGTCATTTTATTTTTGAATAAGGAACCTATCTTATTGTCGAGAGGAAAGGGGCGAGGAAATTAGCGAGGGGGAGGGGTTTTACCATTCATCCCCTTCGAGATTCGCGCTGTTGTGCATTTCGAGGGTGTAGGCGAGCATCTCAAGGTGGATGAGTGGTCACACCCTCCCCCTCGCTGGTTTCCTTGCCATTTAGAATTTCTGTTGAATAAGTGTACTACCCGTGCCACGATAGAAAGTGGGTCATAGGATCAGGTCAAACTCAATTTCTAATATATATTTAAAAATCACTGCAGCAAAAATATATATCTAAGAATGTGGAATTCAGGGTCTATGCTTATGATTAATATTAAAAGTTATGACGTTAAATGCATTAGACATTTTGTAATGCATATCACGTGAAATGTATATTTTGAAATTTTAATTTTTTTGTTGATCATTGTTTCGTTGTAAAGATCTTTTAAAATGCATTCAAACAATACCACGTTTACCAAAATTTGACTAAGTAGGTCGTTATTGTAATTTTAATTTTGAGAGAAAAAACACATTTTTCTCTCTCCGTTACATGTACATCCACTAATTTTTTTCACCATTTTTCATCTTTCTTTACTTCTACATTTTTTATATTTACAAACATGTCAATATATATAATGAATCTCACCCTCAACATCTTCCCAACTTTTAGTCTTACCCCTCTTTTATATTCAACTTCATATGAATAGTGAAATCCCTAGCTGATTTGTAAGATTGACTAGCGTATTACTCGTGCATGCGGATATTATATTTTTCTTATATGATTTTTATGTCTCCAAATTACTCTATCATTGGTATCTAAGTCAATTAAATTAGATCTTCAATGAAACTCGCATTTTAGCATGTAAGTTGAAAGTTTTCAAGGGTGTGCTAAACTAGATCAAACTTTATTTTAGTCAAATTCCGTCAAATTGAATCGCTTGGAAAGAATCCTCATAGAATTTCAAAATTTTGTATTGCTCAAATAAACCAAATTTTTGTATTGCTCAAATTGGTTTTATTTGAACAATACAAAATTTTGAAATTTAAGGTCATTTTCGGTTAAAAACTTGAAAGTGTATTACTCGTGTCATTGGCACGATAGACAGTGTGTCATGAGATTAAGGTCAAGCTCGATTGGAAAAAAAAAACACTTTCAAATCGTTGTATTAAGTTCTCTACAATCTTTGACTACTCAAAATATGGAGTTAGGAGGTTTTGTTTGAATGTGCCTTAAGATGCCAGCCTCATTCTTTCATAAATATTTGAAATACTTAAGACGTGATATGCATTAGAAATTTTTTTACTTTCTATTTTTAGAATGACGCATAAATAATTTTTTTTTCATATTTTATAGTTTTAAGCATTTGTATTGATCATTAATTTCATTGGAAAGATCTTCAAAATTATATTTCAACGATACCAAGTTTACCAAAATTTGACAACCAAGTAGATAGTTATGAAAACACACACACAACTTTCTCTATCCGCCTCATAGACATTCCTTATAGATTTTAAGTTGAGTTTTATTGTAATGTGTCCCCCCTCCCCCCAATGAGAAATAGTTAATTAGGGATTAACCCCAGAATAAATCACTATTGCAGTCTATCCCCAATACTAATAGTCAGCGTGCACTGACTGTAAGGGCACAAATGATTTCAAAATAGATTTTAAGGACAAAAATACCCTTGAATGATCTGAGACTCAAAACTTCCGAATATGCAAATGGATCCAATGTTTCCGAATATGCAAATGAATCCAATGTGTCTAAATCTGAATATTCAAGTAAAGATCAAATGGCTTGCCGAAAATAGCAGTCAAAAGTCCTTGGGGGAGATGAAATAGTCATTGGCTTTAATCCCTACTTCATGGAAGTTTTTTCATTCCATTGTCGTGTTCCTCACACGTATTTTCATTGTAGTTCAAAAGTATTTGAAGTTGAAAAACTTGACCAAAACCAAGTTTTGAACTTAGGGTTTCATTACATAAAGATTACACAAACCCTAGATCTAAGTTATTTCATCCACAAATTTTAGTTTAGAACATCATGGAAATAAGTCAGTGTTTTTCTTTTGGTTTTCACATTTTTATAGTCATTTATTAAGAGTTCTAGGTCATCTTCAATTTCGTTAGTCTGTTTTGTTTCAGGGGCATTATTAAATTCAAATTTATTATATGGGGTCAAGTTATTGCCAGTAATGTATAATAAAGGGGTAAGTGTACTAAAACTTGTTTGTTTTCTTTGCAGATCCCATGCGAGCATTGTCATCAGCACAATCATACAAGTGAAGACTGTCCTTATTTGTATTATATTTGTCGCAAGAAGGGTTGTAATGAAGTATGCAAGATTTTGAAGTCCAAAACCAAAAGAAACCCGAATACAATGTTATTGGCTTGTCACACTCAAGAATAAGGAGTCGGGTCCCCACCAATGAGGCCACCAGTGATCCAGCTGGGAACTCGTGCAATGTTAGGGGCAAGGGGACAAACCAATTTGCAAGGGACAATGCACTTGGAGCAAAAGGCCTATGAGGCCAAGATGACCAAACATATAAGTTAGTGGAATTATGCTTTTTGGTTTGAAAACTGTGTTTGTGTGTTGCATGTGATCCCATTTTGTTTGTTTATAACAATATTTGTTTTAGTCTACCCTAGTACATAGTTTATGACATGTTAATTGTCATTTTTTGCTTATTGATGGTACGTGGTTGTCTTATGGATTGTATGATACATTTTGTGTGGTATGTCAGACTTATAGCTATGTCAGAGTTACTAAGTTGAATGGAAATGATACACGAGTGTAGTCAAAGCCAATCCAAAGCCACCACTTAAAGCCAAAAGCCAAGTCAAGCCAAGCCATTACATCTCGTTTCTCCTTGGTTAAAGCTAGGCCACTACCCCGAACCCACAAAAAGCCACCGCTTTTAGCCTTTTTTTGCTAAAGCATGAAGCCACCAAAGCCATGGCTTCATTAAACTATTTTATTTTATTTTTTTGCGTTTTTTTGTCTTTCTTCTTCTCATACTTTTTCTCTTTCTCCTCCTCTCTTTAGAACTTCATGGCTAAATCAGAGAGCTTCAATAGAGCAGGAGTTGGAGATCTTGTTCGAGGTACGGATATTATTACCTTCAACAGAGTTTCACCGAAATTTTCACCGTCATGACCCCGAAAAATGAATCCACATCTATACATTGATTATCTATGCATTAATAATGTGTACATTAATAATGTTGTTATTTTTGTTTATTTTAGGTTATTGATTATAGAAGAAAACCATGGGGTAAGGGAGAGTAGTTCTCGGGAAGACATTGGTTGGAAGTATGGTGTTGTAGTGAATTGTAACAAACATCATAACATAGGAAGCAATATGAACACTTATATTGACTTGAGCTAATACTTTTAAATCTAGTAGAAAAACAGAATGCATAAAGTTAGAAGCTTAGATACAAGAAAATGTAGGGTTGTTTTATTTGTATAAAGTCATCTTTTCGCTTTTCGCTTAAAGCCAAGCCATGGCAAATCACTTCGCCTTCGCTTCACGCTTTGACTACCTTGGATACACCTATTTGAATGGTTTGAATTTCGTTTTGGTTTGGTATCAAATGTTTGTATTGGATGCCTATCATTTGTAGTTTGTATTGTTTGTTACAGGGATGTTGTGGCATTTGAGTAGTAATTGACATTGTGTTATGTCAAACTTTGATTTATGTTGAATGTACACGTCATACTTTCGTTGAAGCAAAATGCATAACTGTATTCAAACATAGACGGTGATTATTAGTTTATTACATATCTCATGATTATTCACTTTACATTTAGGCTATAAAGAAATGATTTACATAGATCCCATAGTGATTTGGATAATCACATTTTAAACAACCATTGAAACTTGAGCTTGACAAGCCAAGAACATCCTATTCGGGTTTCTTTTGGTTTTGGACTTTAAAATCTTGCACACTCCATTGCAACTCTTCTTGGACAAACATACTACAAATAAGGGCAGTCTTCACTTGTATGATTGTGCTGTGACAGTGCTCGCATGAGATCTGCAAGGAAAAAAAGTTTTATTACACTTACCCTTTTATTATAAATTACTGACGATAACTTGACTCCATATAAGAACTTTGAATTTAAGAATGTTCTCTGAAACAGAACAAACCTATAAGAATTTGAAGATGACCTGCAACTCTTAACAAATATCCACAGATGTGAAAAAAAACACCGACTTACCTCCACGATGGTGTTATAAATTGAAATACATGGACAAAATAATTCATATCTAGGTTTGTATAACCATTATGTAGCTAAACCCTAAGTTCAAAACTTAGGTTTGCTCAAGCTTTTCGACTTCAAATTTGATCTACAGTGAAAAACAGGTGAGGAACTCAAATTTCATGGAATGAAATAGCTTCATTAAGTAGGGGATGAAGCCAATGACTATTTTCTCTCTCCCAATGACTCTTAACGGCTATTTCCACAAAACTTCAGATTCATACACGTTGGATCCATTTGCCCATTCGTATACGTTGGATCCATTTGCATATTTAGAAGCTTCAAGTTTGAACCAACGTGTCATTCGAGGACACTTTTGTCCTTAAAATGTAGTTTTTTTTAAATCACCTCGTGCACTCACAATCAACACACGTTGACTGCTAGCCCTGGGGCAGACAACAATGGTGATTTATTCTGGGGGTAACCCATAATTAGTTATTTATTATAAAGGACATATCGCAATTAACCCTTTTAAGTTTTATATTCATTTTCTTATGTCTTTTCTACATGGTTCATAATTAAAACATTTCAGTATAGAGAATGAATCTCAATCATTAACATTTTTTCCAACTTAAATCTAGGCATCTTTTATCTCAAATTCCTTAATAACAGTGAACCACTTGCTGATTTATAATATAGACTAGGTATTTTGTGTGTCGTTGGCACTCCATATACATTTTCTTTTTGCTAAATAACATGTACTAAACACCCCGACCATCATCCCCACTTTCGCTCTCAATCAGTTTTAAAGTACAAACTTATTTTAAGGGGAAAATATATACTATAATCTTTATGATTAAATTCAGTTGGGAGAAAGAATTCAAACACCGTGAGTGAATTCTCCCCAAACTTTGAATTCACCAAAACATGAAGTTGACTTTTTTTTATTTATATATGCATTAAGATGCTTTTTTCTTTCTTTCTGGTATGACCGATTTGTTTCATTTCTTGGTAAAATATTAAAAAATACTAATGACATGAAATGCATTAAATGTTTTTTAATGATAAAATATATTTTTTTTAATTTTTAGCTTTTAGTATTGGTCATTGATTTCATTGGAAAGATCTTAAAAAATGCATTCTAATAATACCAAGTTTACCAAAATTCGACAACCAAGTAAATAGTTATGACAATTTTAACTTTGAGAAGAAAACAAACATAATCTTCTCTTCTCCGCCACATTTATATTCTACAAACGTTTTTTTATTAGTTTTTACTTCCTTTGCCATTCTACATGTTTGTATTTATAAACATGCTATTGTACCAAATGAATCTCAATCCTAACAACCTGTCTAACTGTCGAGGGAAATGCACTACTAAAAAAATCCCCTTTTGCGACGACTCGTAGCGCGACGAGGGAAGTTTTGTCGCTCAAAATTATCATGGCGCGACGACATATTTAATATTGTCACGCAAGTACAAAAAATAGCTAACTACTTAACGCGACGAGCGGTTTCGTCGCGTCATAACCTCTGTCGCGACGCAGTTAAAGCCTTCGTCGCATACCTAATATGCGACAACGTGTCGTCGCTTAAAACCAAATATTTCGTCACCCTAAAATACCTAGGGCTACGTGTCGACCACTTTAAACGACCAATTTTAATATCCTCGGGCGACACACTATTTCGTCGCCTAAATATAGCTTACGCGACGCACCAGAAGCCTTCGTCGCCTAACATTTAAGCGACAAAGTATTGTCGCTTAAACCCAAATATTTTGCCGCCCTAACATTCCTATTGCTATGTGCCGGTCACTTTAAACAACATCCTAGGGCGACAAACTTTGTCATCGCCTAAAGATATCTTACGCGACGAAGTGGAAAGCTTCGTCGCCTAAAGTCTTCCCAACAAAGATACATCCTAGGGCGACAAACGTCGTCGTCGCCTAAAGATAGCGTACGCGACGAATAGGAACCCTTCGTCGCATCAAGTACTCACAACAAAGATTCGTCGCTTAAAGAGAGCCGGTTCATCGCCTAAAACATCCTAGGGCGACAAAACTTTATCGTCGCCCGAAGATATCTGACGCGACGAATTGGAAAGCGTCGTCGCCTAAAGTCTTACATCCTAGGGCGACGAACGTTGTCATCTCCTAAAGATAGCGTACGCGACGAATAGGAACCCTTCGTCGCATCAAGTACTCACAACAAAGATTCGTCCCTTAAAGAGAGCCGGTTCCTCGCCTAAAACATCCTAGGGCGACAAACTTTGTCGTCGCCCGAAGATATCTAACGCGACGAATTGGAAAGCTTCGTCGCCTAACGTCTTACATCCTAGGGCGACAAACGTTGGCGTCGCCTAAAGATAGCGTACGCGACGAATAGGAACCCTTCGTCGCATCAAGTACTCACAACAAAGATTCGTCGCTTAAAGAGAGCCGGTTCATCGCCTAAAACATCTTAGGGCGACAAACTTTGTCGTCGCCTGAAGATATCTGACGCGACGAATTGGAAAGCTTCGTCGCCTAAAGTCTTACATCCTAGGGCGACAAACGTCGTCGTCGCCTAAAGATAGCGTACGCGACGAATAGGAACCCTTCGTCGCATCAAGTACTCACAACAAAGATTCGTCGCGTAAAGCGAGCAGGTTCATCGCCTAAAACATCTCAGGGCGACGAACGGTGTCGTCGCACAAGCTCTGACCTGTTCATCTTCTCCACGAATTAGAATAATCAGGTCTGCGTTTTTCACTATTTTCTGCTTTCATTTTATTCTTTTTCTCTGCTCGATTGATTTCTCTCACTATATACTCCAAGCTTCCAGCACTTAATTAGGCTTCGTCTTGGAAAACGGTGAGGAAATTGCTAATTTTTTTATTTTTTGAAATTTCATGAAATTAGGTTGCTATCATGTGGATTTTTGGGAGTGTCTCACATTGTTTTTCGAGTGCATACTAGATATTTATTAATTAATAATATCTACATCGTCCACTTGAAGAATTGTAATTGAGATGCTGCTGAAATTTTTTCACATTGAAACCTAATCGCATTAGTGTCGTTAACTCTCTTTAATTCTCATGTTTTGTTTATAAACTGAAAACAGGCGTAATGGAAAGACAGTGGATACAAAATCAGGACAAATGCTGTGATGAATATTTAAATGGGATCGAGAGCTTCATTGAGTTTGCAAGGGCACATGTCACTGGTACGACGAATCATATCAAGTGTCCGTGTCAATGTTGTAACAATTGTTTATGGCAGACATTCAATATGGTTCGATATCATTTGGCGAGGTATGGGATGATTCTGAATTATACGAGGTGGATTTATCATGGGGAGCAACGAGAATTTGGTTCTACTTCATCGAATTCCCAGCCACTTGTGCCGCACATTGATGAAACGTCCATGAATGATAATGACCAAGTTATGGGTATAATAAATGACGTTTATCCATATGCATCGATGAACGAATATGGCTTTGATGATATGGTAGGAGATACCGTACCTCCCAACATGCTGCAAAGTGAAGAGTTAGAAAACTATGAAAGACTATTGAAAATTTGATAATATTGCATTTTTTTTATAATTGGTATTCAACATATTCTGAATATATATAATTTTTCTTTGAATAGATGTTACAATTGAAGGAAGTAAATTCGGCTCTTTGCGATGATGAATTATCAAAATTGGCGAGAGGTCCTATTCAATCTGAAACATTTTCGGGTTGTTATGTGAATGGTGTTAAGCTCCTGGTTATCGAGCGAGACAACAATTTGAACACTCAAAATAGTGGCGTATCAGTACCTGGCGGGGACGGCGACACCGCCGATGTTGATTTCTATGGTAAACTGACATCTGTAATTCAATTACTGTACAAAGACCGTTGCCAGGTGATTTTATTCAAGTGTCGTTGGTTTGATACAAACCCACATAAAGCCGGGAGTATTAAACGAGAATATGATTTAGTAAATGTGAACACAAACACACTTTGGTGCGAGCATGATCCTTTTATTTTGGCAACTATGGCAAAACAATTTTTTTATCTAGACGATCCTAAAGCCGGTGGTGGATGGAAAGTAGTCCAGACGATCCAACACAGAAGTATATGGGACATTCCTGAAAAGGCTTCTGATGACCACAGTGATGACGACACCGCTGATCAAGAGAATTTATCTTTATGCATTCCCATTATCCAACAGCCATTTGAGTTATTTGTCGAACTTCCTCCGATTGATGACGAATATGATGTTGAGGTATCACCTGCAAAAGATGGACTTTTAGGAGAATCTGAGGCAACCATGTCAAATGAATTTGAAGAAGAAGTCGAAAGTGATTACTCTACTGATTCAGATTAAATACATTTGAAAGAATATAATTTGTTAGGTCATTTACAAGATGTTAATAATATTATGTATTTTGTTAGTTCATTTAATTAAATTTGTTAATGTACTATGAATTTTTTACCATAAATTTGTTAAATGAATGTCGAAGTTCAATTAATTAATTAAATAATGATATAAAAAATTTTCTCCAAAATAAACAAATGTGATGTTTGTACGACAAAATTAAAAATATTCGTCGCACAAAATGTTCCCCCCTTAAAAATCTGGCGCGTGCTTCTTGCGGCAAAAAAATTGGGGTGAAAATTTGAATATTGGCGCCACTCCACCAAAAATCAAATTTCGTATTTATAAAAAACCCAAAATAAAATCCCTCCATTTCTTCTTCTCTCTCTCCCACTCATATCTCTCTCTTAGGGTTTCAAATCAAACCTTGTTTCTCTTTCTTCTTCACTTCGATTTCGCACAAAATGCTTCGAAACAACGAAGACGATTCGTCCCTCGAAGCCGCCGAGCAATCGAAGGTCTTCCTTAGCGTCCGCTTCGCCCTTCTTGGCTCCGATCCAATCCAAGAACAAGAGGTACTTCAGTTCATTTCAGTTGCCTCTTTGTGAGGTTTTGTTTCAATTTCACGAAATTTCACTTCAAATCTGTTGGAAAACTGTAACTTTTTGAACTTCACCGTGAAATTGATGTCTGGGTTTGTTTCTTTGCAGGTTAGATCTAAGCTTGTGAGTGGAGGTGGAGTTGATGTCGGAGAAAATAGCCCGAAATGCTCGCATCATGGTTTTCTGTTATTCCAGTTCATCATGGTTTCTACATATGACTAAAGGGTGATTCTGTTTTCTCTTGTTATTGCACTCAGCAGAAGCAGGTAAAGGAAAACAAACACAAAGGGTGCCATCAATGTATGAGACCAGATAGGCGAGTTTTTGTCAAGTGCAAGAAATGTGAAGAGAAAATATATTGTGTCCAATGCATCAAAGAATGGTAAACTCCTCCAGTTACCTTGTCATATTATGTTGGTGAATCAAAGTTGTTATGGTATTTCTTGTATGATGGTGTCAAATTCTAAGGTTCAAGTGATCACTGTTAACAGGTATCCTCAAGTGTCGGAGGAAGAAGTTGTAGATGCTTGCCCATTCTGCCGTGGATTCTGTAACTGTAACACATGCTTGTACTCCAAAGGAAATTTCAAGGTCAGTCAATGTTGCATTTACTAAACTAAATTACTGAAATTTTCTATAATTTCTTTTGGAGTAACCATTTCTTGTTTAAACTTGCAGACCTCACAAAAGGATGTTACTGACGATGATAAGATCCGGCATGCCCAATTTTTAATCCAGTCTCTTCTTCCTTTTCTGAAAGGAATACGTGAAGAACAACATAAGGAGATGGAGATTGAGGCTAGGAAGCAAGGTATCAATTCACTATCTTAATCATAGACATAATAGTTGTATTTTCTTCCCATTTCCCTTTCCCTTTCCCTTTCTCTTCTTCTTTTTTGTTTTGCTTTTTATTTTCAAGTTTTAATATGGAACAACTTAATTTGTACAGGTGTTTCTTTAAGTGAAATAGAGTTATCAAAAGCATCATGTTACGCTAATGAACGTGTTTACTGGTGTTTGATTAGCATGCTTTACTTTGTTGATTTCATTCTTTGCATTGTCTTTTATAGTGCGTTGCTCCTTCACTGTTATATTCAAAGAAGAAGTGAAGAACTCATAGTTGGAAAAAACCCTGTTTGGGCTAAGCTAATAACAAGTTCCCTGATGACACTGATACTGTGATCAGACTTTCTATTAATTTTGTAAGTATTGTTATGGTTATGAAAGAAATGTTGATGAATGAACTGCTACCTGCTGTGTTTTCAACTGCTAACTGTTGGATTTCATTCATTAGGTTGTCTGACTCGTGTATAACTTCTGGTTGTAAGTTGACAGTACCAGAGACAGTTGAACAACAGGCTATGAGAGCTGCAATTCCATCTGAATTAGAAAGGTTTACAGTTATAACAGATACTGGGATTATTTATATATTTCCATTGAGCAATCTAATATGCATATTGAAATGTGTCTGATTTAGATAAATAATTTATTGTTATGTTTCTCTGTGTAATCCAGGCTTGCATTGCAAATGTGAGATCAAGGCTAGACAATGGAGCTGGCGTTGTATTAAATGCAATGCTAGAAGCAACAAGAAGCTCACAGTAAAAAGTTAAAATTAATAGTACAGGTGATGACACAGCACCTTCAATAGCTGGAACCATTGTTTTCTTTTGTTAACTCCACCATCATTTAAGGTTATGATTTTCTTTTTTGATATTTGGGATTTGAAACCACAGTTTTGTTACAATAGTTGAGAATTATACTTTGTTTAGAAAGAAGTAACCTAATTCTTTGTCATGTCAGAGTCTGAGTGCTCTTAGCCTTATTTCACACGTAGTTACTGTGTTAGTGGATTTCGAAGAAGTGTTTGTGTTGAAAGGTGCCTAGCTCAAGGTATGGTGATGGTTCTATTGGGATTTAGCTCTGTTCTCTTAAAGGGGAAACAAAATCCTTGTTCTTACTCGTATAGGATAGAGGGGTGATTCATTTAAGTCTAATGCTGCTCCACCTTTCTATTCACTCATGGAATCTAGGCACACTGGGGCACCACCACAACTTCTGTTTGAGTATATTGAAGTCATAATCTTAACCTTCCATTTTGCATAACTTTCTAGCAGAAAAGTGAAGAAGGTCGTAGCATGACCTTTGAACATGTTAGAGCGGCCCTTGGCCAATTGGGTTGCCGCCCCATCAGTGGAGAGATGGAAGACTTATATTCTGTTGGTACCTTTCTTTTTCACCATTTCAAACAATTTGGGTAGTGTTAGTTTGTAATAATACTCCTTTTTCATGTATGTCATTCTCTCAACTTCCGACTAACATTGTCTTTAACTTCATGTGTAGATATAAAGGACATAATTAAAATAGCGCAGACTGATGAGGTATTTAATGTTTAGTTCTCGCATTGTAACTTAATGTGTATTTGATGCTTTCTGTCAGAAATTTGCTGGTATAATTATTGTTATAATTTGTAGGTGGAATCAGTTGTGCTAAAGAAGTATGGGGAACTTGCTTATAGGATATTTACAAGAAGACTTGAGAAAATATTGGAAGTCTTATATCTACCATGGCTTTGAGTCCAGATACAAACCTTACACATTATAGTATGTGCTTAAAAATGAAAATGGTCTACATATTTGGTTATAGGACAGACCCCAGTAATCATAAAAATAGAACCTCCCATTCCAGGTAAAAAAATAAAAAAGACAACCACATTCATGTGGAACGCTATGGTATCCTACCATAGCATTTTTGAAATGCTATTAAAGGGCATTTGTGTTGTAGTGTGTGATTAACATTTCTGACTCTGTTGCAGCAATAATTGTGCAACGTCAATATTTGATCTTCATAGAAGCTGCCCAAACGGCTCATATGAACTCTGTCTTAGTTGCTGCCAGGAGATTCGAGAGGGAAATCTTTTAGGGGGTGGTTCTAAGTCACCTGAAGTGAAGGCCATTGACTGCCTAGTGAACTGTCATGTCAGTCCTTTCGCCTCTTATTTTTGTTAATTATTGGATCTGTATTTGATTATCTCTTGTTAATGTTGTCAAAATCAAAATTAGAAATTGTCATGTTCTATTACGGAAAGCTTTAAGCAATCATTCCACCAATTGATAGCTCATCAGGAATCTAGTAAAACAGTTTCATGAGCTAGAAGCACTTTAGTATAAACAGAGTTCATTATATAATCTGGGGAAATTCTATGAGCTTTTATGTTGAAACTTGGCCCCACATTTTAGCACTACATAAACAGTCATTGGTGGTCAAATATGTTGTATCACAACTCTGATTCAGCTTTGAAATGCAGGTTGATATCAGTACACAACATTTCTTCAAAGGGTATACAGAAGGCAAGGCCTATGAAAACTCGTGGCCGCTAATGTTAAAGCTGAAAGATTGGCCTCCCTCTGACAAGCACAAGAGGCAACTAGGTGGAGTATGTTATTAGGGGCTCTCCAGCAGTCGGGGATTAATTTCTCGAGCCTCCCGCTACTGTCGACAAACCATCATCAGCCACCACATCCTTAAAAAATGTACTTATGTGTTTTTTTAATTTGTAACTATACAGTACGGTTTAAAATTTTTAATTTGTAATGGATACATTATGATTTTACATTATTAATTTGTAAAGTTAATAGTATTTAAATAAATTAGCAAAACCTTTCTATGCGTGAGACGATTCAATTAATAAATATTTCAAATTTAATTAAAATAAATATTTGAATTAAAAGATTTCAAAATTATTAAACAGAACTTTAAGCGACAAAAATTTTCGTCGCATAAGAATAGATCAAGCGTGTTTGGATCGACGTAATCTGTGTGACAACATTAGAGTGATGAATATTGTTGTCGCGTAAAGAATATCTTGTGCGATGAAAGGTTCGTCACCATTGAGTTAAGCCGACAAAGTCTAACGCGACGAAAGGGATCGTCACGATTGAGTTATGCCAACAAAGTTTAATGCGACGAAATTAGCATCGTGCAAAACAGTATTACGCGACGCACCCTTTTGCAACGATCTTTGGTGTCGTCGCGCAAAAAGATTTCGTAGCGACGAAGATTTATTTTCGTCGCGCAAAGACTTGCGAGAGTGTCGTCGCGCAAAAAGGATTGTGTAGCGACGAAGATTTAGTTGCGTCGCGCAAAGACTTGCGAGACAAAGCTGTGGTGTTGTCGCGCAAAAAGGCATTTGTAGCGACGAAGAGTATTTTCGTCGCGCAAAGACTTGCGAGACGGAGCTGTGGTTTCGTCGCGCCAAAAGACATTTTGTGCGACGAAAATTATTTTTCGTCGCGCAAAGGCTTGCGAGACAGAGCTGTGGTGACAACCTTTGCGCGACAAATATTTTGTCGCCCAATATTTATGGCGACGAAATGTTGTCTATAGCGACAATTTTGACTACGTCCCAAAAGGCCTTTTTTTTTGTAGTGATGGCGAGGAAAATAGCGAGGGGGAGGAAGCGTCCATCACCCCCGGGATGCGTGCAAGAAAAGTCATCGCATGCATCCCGAGGAGGATGGACGGTCCCCTCCTCCCTCGCTGTTTTCCTCACCATTTCCCTCGACAGTTAGATTTTTTGCAATCCTAAACATATTTTTTAACTTTTAATCCCAGCTCTTTTTTATTTCTAATTTCTTATAAATAATGAAGCACCTAGCTGATTTGTAAGATAAACTATGATATTTTCTATACCTTCGGCACCCAAATTTAATCTAAGCTTTTAAATGTACGCACTTAGAGTTGGTTGAGAAAAAAGAAAAAAAAAACTTTCTTTACCCAACATCACTCTTTGTGTACACTCCTCTGTCTAACTGTCAAACTAAATGAAAGAATGGCAATTGAATTGAGAGGTCGGTCAGTGAGCCAATTGATGATTAGAATTCTGTAAATATTCAAATTTGGCACGCAAACATTGTTTCTTCCCTTAATCCCCTATTGGTTAGTTCATATATAAATATTGTATCTTCTACAATAAATAGAACAACACTATAGCTAGTTTTGGCCGGCAAGAGTTGGTATGCTCCAAGTCAAAGTTTTGTTTGCGTTCTGGCTTTAACTTAATATTTCCTTGTAATTTGCATGCTCTTTCGTCTACCCTTACATTCTTAATTAACTTGTTAAGCTTCCAAGAACACGCAACCAACATCGACATTTGCAAGTAATGTACTCATCTCGTCTCATACAGTAGCCGGAGATCAAAAAAATTTCAATATTGTTAGGACTACATACATCTCGGTATTATGTATATTAAACAAAAGAATAATGAATGGTTGGACTTGGGGTTGACTTGCTGCTATAAATTATTGGTAATCACGTATAAAGTTGAAGTAAACTAAACCAAACTATTGAGATAATACAATGCATTCCAGTTGAGATAAAGTTGAGATAATACTATTGGACATCCAATTTAAACCAAACTATTGAGATAATACTATTGAGATAAAGTTGATCAACTATTGGACATCCAATTTAACTTTAGCTATTATAATAATAAAGAATAGGCATCTTTATTTAGGTTCCCCTTATCCAGCTAAAATGTATCACTAGACTTGTCATGGAACGGATCAGCCCATATTCGATTCGATAAGAAAAAACAGTTCAATCCGACATTTGTTACCTTATCAGATATCTGAATTTTTTTTATTTCTTAACTTCTTTTTTTAATAATTGTTATACATTATTTACAATGTGTATGTATGTTTTTAATATTTGTAAAAAATATGATATATAATCATATTATATGGAAACGGATTGGATTTGCTCAAAATCATATTTGCTCCTTTAAATTATCAGGCTAGCAGATTCGGATCATAATCTAATATTTTTACCCTTAAATCCATCTCCTATTAAATACATTAAATTCGGATCAAAATTGCATTAAAATCCGAATAACTAAACCCTTATTGTCCAACTTAAACATAATTTTAAATGAGACTTCTTGGCACATTGAGTCACCAAGAAACTTCTATTTATTAGCACCTAAGACTCTTAGCCCTTCATGCAAAAAAAATAAAATAAAATAAATCGTCCTAAATCTCTCTCTTCCCTCCATCATCACCGCTCCTCAATAGCTGCTAGTAATGGAGGTTTCTTGCCACCTAATTAGCACTAAAGAAGTTCTAACATTTCCATCAAGAAGAGGCTTCGAAAAATATATTTAGTAATAAGTTGAACATGGTTACTCGTGGAAGTAAGAGGTTTGTGAATTAAGTAATTTGTATCAAATTCTTTATCTTGATAGTGAAAAAGTTGGCTTTGATCCGACAAACAAAGAAAGTTGTTGGAATATTAAGTTCACTTTAATTATTTATGGGCAATTTTATTCACAGTAGTACCGTGTGAATTTACGATGTAATTGTAGGATTGATACTCACAATGTATGTTGCTCACGACCCCGCTCTCGATTCTGTTTGATATATGATTGAATTCGCCCTCTCTACAAGTTCGAGCTTTTAAAAAGTTATAAAAGTTTGGCTCTTCAATAACATCTTGATGTTTGTCCTCCCTCTAGAAAAGAAGGATTGACCAAAAGATTTGTTGAGCTGCAAAGGGTTTATGAAACACTTTCCAACCCAGCGTCACGTATGAGGTATGATAATGCATTAGGGTCTGCGCATGGAAGGAAGACAAGATTTCAAAAATTTTGTAATAAGTTTGGAAAAAACAGCTTCAGGAACTGAGATAGAATGGAGAGGAAGAGAAAAGCGTAAAGGATTCATGCAGACTGGAATAGCTTTTATGAATTTTCTATCATCAATTTTTAACATTTTCTGAAGGATGTTAATTCGCTAATTTGCTCGTGGCAGAGCCTGCTGTGAAACTTTTCCCATTGGGCCCGGGCTTGAATTTGCTTAAACTTATACATTAGGATATTCGTAGGGGTGGGCACGGTCCGGATTGGTTCCAAATTTGAAGGAACCTAACTCGAACCGTTTACATTTTAACGGATCGGTCCGGTCCGGATCCCTTCATTTTGATAATAGGAACCGAACCTAACTCGAACCGTTTAGAACGGTTCGGTTCCACGGTTCCAAACTTCCAGAAATCGATCATATTCATACAATAAACAGAAAATCGATCATATTCCAGAAATCGATCATATTCATACAAATATACAATAAGAGATCCAAGAACAGAAAAAATTTGCATTCAAAAAAAAAAAAACAGAAAAATAAATTTGGTTCGATCCATCATATTCATACAAAATCGATCAACATCCAGAAATCATCCATCAACAGAAGATCCAGAAATCATCGATCCAGAAATCATCGATCTCTCCACTCCTTCCTCGCTGATCTGCTTCTTCTCGCTGATCTGCTTCTTCAGCGAGTGTTGATCTCGCTGATCTCTTATGCTTCTTCTGTTGATCTCTGATCTCTTCTGCTTCTTCTCGCTGATCTCTGCTGCTTCTTCGACAGAGAAAGGAGTGGAAAGGAGAGGGAAATCTCCTTCTCGAGACAAAGACAGAGAGAGGAGAGGGAGATCTCCTTCCCCTTCTCGAGACAGAGACAAAGACAGAGAGAGGAGAGGGAGATCTCCCAGCGTCTCTTCCTTTTCTTCTGCTCCTCCTCTTCTTCGGCTCCCAGCATCTCGCTACTGCTTCTTCTCCTCTTCTTTGTTGCTTCTTCTTACAGAGAGAGAGAGAGAGAGAGAGGTCTTTGATTTGTTGCTTCTTCTTTGTTGCTTCTTTGTTGCTTCTTCTTTGGTTTATATCGAGACAGAGAGACAGAGAGACAGAGGAGTCTCCTTCACGTCTCCTCTTCCTTTTCTTCTTTGGTTTATGTCGAGTCAGAGAGAGAGAGAGGGGTTTTGGTTTTAGTAAATGTAAAGAAAAAAAAAAAAAATGTAATTTGAAACGGGTCCAACCCGGACCGTTTCATTTTTAAAAATTGGAACCGGGACCGGACCGTTTTATAACGGATCCGGACCGATCCGAACCGTACCAAAAAATTCATATATAAAATCCGGACCGTTTAGAGCAAAACGGTCCGGTTCGGTTTGAACCCGCGGATCCTCGACCCGTTTGCCCACCCCTAGGATATTGTGCTATATTATTGCACTAGAGGATTCCCCGTGTCGTTGGCAAGATATAAGTTTAACATGATAGAATTTATTCAACTTTATCTTCAACATCCCATTATAACTTGATTAAGCCAATATATTATTAACCCTTAAGTTTTCATCTATCATACTTATATGTTTAATCACTACTATCAACAATTGAAGAAAAATAAATAAATATTAAAATATTGGATATGAAAATTGAACCCATATACTTTTGTGCTTTAAGTTCTATGTGATCTGTTAGATTCTTATATCTGGATAAATCTCAGTCGTCTTTTATCTCCAACTTCAAGCATCATCCTGATTTGTAATATAGATTAGGGTATTCTCCTTGCCGTTGACAAGATAAAAGTTTAAAACTTGTCAAAACATAACCACCCTTAAGTTTTTATCATTCATATTTATATGTCTAATCACCACCATCAACAATTGAAGAAAATAAATAAATATAAAAATGTTAGGTATGAGAATCGAACCAATGCACTCTTGGTGCTTTAAATTCTATACGATCCATTAGATTGATATACTTGGGTAAATCTATAAGATAAATATAATAATGTAGTATTTATTGCGATAATACTTATCCCTCCATCACCTTACTTTTTATGTACTGAAAATCTAAATTTCATTAAAAACATTATCAATAACAATACAGATTGGTTATGCATTATCCTTGAGGTCATCTACTCTAATTATTGTACTAGCCTATGCTCTTGGTGCCTCATATCTTCTTCCAGAAAAAACCCAAGCACATTTCATGAAGAAAGTTAAGAACATAATAGTGATCTCAAACAATCCAATGACTGACAGGTTACGAGCAATTGTGAAGTTATCCCTAATTTGCCAACCATCGCGTATAAACAAACACATATTCGCTTCACCATTTCAATGTATTTGGAACTATACCAACTCCTATTTTTTAATTTTTATACATGTTACCCAAGGTTTTCTACCAATACAAGCAATTTAATGTTCTGAAACATATTTTATTTTAGATTTTAACCAACAAAATTATTTGCTTCAGATTTCTATCCATGTCCTGCATGTTTTTGTTTTTCCGTAAGATCAACCCAAATTGCATATGTTATTTGAGAAGTACATTTAGGAAGTGTGCTTTATTTGACTCACCACATTATGACCAGGTTGAGCTTAAGGTTAATAGCAGGTACCAAAACATATGGGCCGAAAGAAACAGAAGAGCTCACCAGAATTCTTTCATTATTGCTGCTGACATTGCAGCTTTCATATCAGGAATTCTAAAATGTCGAGGAAATGAGCGAGGGGAGTGAGGTGGAAAATGAGCGAGGAAATCATGTTCTATCATGTTCTTTATTTCTAGGTTCAGGGATCCTTAACAAACCCTGGCTCAATTTTCCAGAAAAAAAAAAAAACCTTAGCTTATTTTGCTACTTCATTACATAAATAATCAAATACCCGGAAAATGAGATTAGGCCTCCCTGAACCATTACCATCACTGACTCGGAAACAGCTTGTGAAATGTGTCTAGCTACATGAGGAGACCACACCATAGTTACATGTGAACAAAAATAACATGACTGCTTGTAGGGCTGAAAACCAAACCGACGATTCGATTTTTCACCTAAACCGTGAACCAAACCGACTTATGTCGATTTTAAAATTTTCAAACCGAAACCAAACCGACCATTAACAAAATCGATCCAAAACCGAACCGATTCTAAACCGTAACCGAACCAACTAAAATCGAATCAAAACCGAAATAAAACCAAACCGACCGACTATTTTAAACATATTGTATTATTTATATATAAAATATATATTATTTATTATATATATTCGATCAGTTCGGTTTGATCGGTTAAAATCACATAGAAACCGAAAACCAAACTGACTACTTCGATTTTGAATTTTTTAAAACCGAAACCGATCCGAACCGAATTTAAATCGAACCAATCGATTCGATTTAGATCGATTCGGTCGATTTAATCGGTTTGATCAGTTTTTTGTTCAGCCCTAGCTGCTTGCATGTACTACTGTGAAGATAGATTATAAACAATGGGATCTCAAAGATTTGAACAAAGACAAGTTTCTCTTTAGAGACTAGCATTGGAACTCCATTTATCAAACTAAACCGAACCACTAGACCCAAATACTAGATAGGCATGCAAGTACTACATAACATATATAGAAAAGGAAAATGTCACGGAACTGCCGGGTTCATTCAAGCTCAAGTACAAACAGAAACAGAACCCCAAGTATAAACCCCAATAGCCATATCTCAACATACCATACTCATAAAAATGGTCAACTTAAATAGCCTGACAAACTAACTCTAGCTCAGATGTATAAGCACCAAGCAAGAAACAAACTGATGTGAGCTGCAAAAGACATGGAAACAACCGATGCGCTGGACTGTGGTGCAGTAGTTGGGGCTGTGATTCCTGTGGTATCTGGTGCACCACCTGGTGACAGTGGGTTCCCCGTGGGGGCTCCAGCTGAAGCTGTTGGTGAATTAGCTGCAGTATACATAACTGTATCAAATTCAAAATACTAACAATTTTATCACAACTGCATCAACCAGAAATAAGCCAATTAGTATACGATTTCTATTCTTTGTTTTACTTTTTTTCATCATTAAACTAATACTCAGATGCAAAACCAGTCTCGGACAGACTATCAAATCTGTCTTACGCTTAACATTGATCGAGTGACAAGATCCAAGAAGGGCTTAGACCAGGAACAAAATTCCAACACCTAACTTTCCATGGTTCTGTTAAATCTATGATGACCCGCTTCTGAACTTATAGAACATCTCAGCAATAAGAGTGAGATCATATATGATGGACCTTTCAAAATCTAGGTAAAGAAAAATAAAAACTAAAGAAGGCAACCCCTTGAGTTTTCCTTTTACAAAGAAAAAGTTGGGTGTGATCAATAGTGGCCAATCCATCAAGTTCCACCAACCAATCCACACTTTGACTCGGATGGGTGTTTATCAACATCAACATCAATATATGATGTTAACAGCTACCTAAACACATGGGTTCAGCCAATTTCGGGAGAGGATACAGATTGGGTACCCATTATGAAATTTCATGACCCTAGCATGTCTCCCACCCTCATTTGATCTACTTAATACCATGACACTTGGCCCAACAACCCAACAAGCATACACACTATCAGCCCTCAATTTGTAAGGCCAGAATACTGACGCTGGTACAAGTAATGAATCGACTTTCCAAACCCACCTACCTTAATAAGAGACAACTAATCACTTTCACCCATAAAAAAGAAGACACTTAACAAGAAGTCTTCAAATAAAAAAAAATTTAACAAAAAAAGGTGTTTATGTATGTGATTTGTAATTCTTTATCCATCAGAAAAATTTAAAAAACAAAGAGAATAGAGAATGATTATGAAGCCATTGGACATCCCAAATCACAAAGTGTTCTAAACTGCAACGAAAGTCAATATCAGAGCTTTGAACATAGCCTCACCAAATGAAATTAGGGAATAGGGACTGCTGTAAGCAGTAGCAAGTATTAAATTCCCAAAGATACTAGAAAATGATAATAACAGTAGTAATTCAGAATTGTCAAAATTTTGAATTCCTTTCAAACTTATACTATTTAGAAACTTTGACCCACATGAAATCTGCAACAAGTTAAATACCAATGACAGGATAAGGAAATAACAGAAGACAGAATTCCATGCATCTTTCAAGACAGATAAAGTAGTTATTTATTTTTGTTTTAAATACACTGAAAAGATTCATTAAGACTCTGCATTTAACAATCTAACTAGATTCCACTTTGGGTATTTTTGTTTCTGAGGAAGGGTATCTTCTGGTGAATGAGTTTACCATCATCCCACCAATTTTCTAGATTTGCTTTTAAAATCAACCAAAAATTGGATCATTGGTTCTCTTCCCAACCCAAACAACCAAAAAAAATAATTAAATTACCCATCATACAAAAAATGAAAATTTATAAAAATTCGTTAAACCAGCGTGAGCAAAATCAGAGCACATAGAACATAGAAAAAAAAAAAAAAAATGGGGTGTGAAGAGCATACCAGGGGCACCAGCAGGAGCAGCAGTAGAGACTGCAAAATCAAAAGACTCCATTGTCAATTAAAGCCTCAAAACCGGGAAAAATAAGAAAATCGGCCAAAAAAATAAAAATTAAAACAAACAAATGGGTATTTAGGAAGAGTAAAAAAGAAGAAGAAGAGTAGTAGCAGTACTGACTTCCACAGTTGGTAATAGAAGGGGCCTTGACATTACAAACAGCAGGAAGAGTAGATGCCTTAGTGATGTTCAAAACCACACCAAACTGAGCAGTGTTCTTGAAAGCCTCACAAATACAAGCAGCATCTGTCTTCAAAACATTCTTCAACCCACTGCAACACCCACCTTCTGGTTTCTTAATTGTGCTTCCATTAGTCACAAAAGAGAGGCAGTCAGCCATGGTCAAGACAAGACTGGAGCAGTCCACAGATGGTGCTGGTGCATGGTGATTGGCACCCTTCACCGTCCCTATCACCATGAACACAGCCACAACACTCAACATCAACTTGGAGGCCATTATTTTTTTTGTGAGAAAAAAATGGAAGAAGATGAGCAAAGAGAAGAGAGGGTTAGGTGAGGGAGAGTGAATGGTGGTGGTGATAATAAAGAGTGGAGTTGTGGGGTTTGAGTGTGACCTAGTTGAGAAGTGATGATGATGGAAGGAAGTTTTGTTTGTTGTTTTAGGCCAGGGGAGAGTGCGTCACGTGCTCATCGTATCAAATGGAGTGGAGTGGACTGCTAGCCTTATTTGGGAACACCTGGCTGTCACTCGTTTTTTCGGTGTGACAGATAGTCATCATCTATTCCATCCCATTCCAACTCAGACAGTTCTATAGCTCAATGGTCCCCTTTTTCTTACTTGGGCATCATACTGATGATAGGATGGGATGGGGTGGATTCACAATTTGCAATCTACCCATGATTTTGTTTCAGGAATTTACAATTTGAATTAGACTTTGGTTATCAAATTTAGGATAAGAGCATCCTCGGTCACTCACAAGTCTACTACTCGTATAAACCACTAAAGCTGCAAATATAAGACTAAAACACACAGCGAATCATGCGAGTGAAAGACTTACATTTGCATGATTTGTTGTGATTTGGTCGTTACTGGACAGTTTTGCATAATTGTAGTAAAATAATTATAGCTTGCTTATTTTAAAATATTTTCAGGCGATTTAAATTGCATTCATTAGATAACTTAGAGTACTACATTTTTTGTGTTTGATGAGCTTGAGAATCGATCTCAATCGAGCGTCAAATTTGATCGAAAGTCAGAAACAATACCTTATTTTCTTTACCAAACAAGTTTGAGTGAATTTAGTAGAATAATCATAACTTGCTCATTTCAAAACATTTTTAGGTGATTCAAATTTGGTTCATTAGATAACTCAGAGTACTACATTTTTCGTGTTTTGATGAGCTTCATAATCAGTCTTAATCGAATATCAAAATTGGTCGAAAATCAATGACAGAGTCTGAAACTGAAATGGGCCAGCGGCTCATGCGTGTGGCAGAACCGCAGTCTCAGCGGCTCATGCAAATATGGTAACTGCATGTGCATGTGCCGCTGCGACAAAGAGTTTTTCTACTCGCATGGGTCGTTGAGAATGACATATTGGCCAAAAAGTTTTGATTTTACGCTTCTTCCCTTATTTTTGCTTGCATGTTTTTAATTAAGGGCATTGGGTATTAATCTATGACATGCAACAGGTACTATTACAAAATCTGAGTTGTTTGTGAATTAATCAGTGATCCAATGTGTTCTTATTGCCGATTTGTTTAGAGTTCCCATGTTGAAATCTTCATGAACTTCCCATTTGTGGGTGAATTTGGTTCATTTGAATGAATTGTGATGGAGTTTTTTTAATTTTTTTAATTTTTAGTATTATGTTTTGAAATGGGTTTGCAGTTGTTGTTATAGTACTAGGAGCTCTTAAAAATCAAGAGTTTATCTAAATTAGCTCAGAAATCAGCTTGATTTCTTTTTGCACAACAAATTGTTAAATACTTCCAGGTTGTTGAACCTATTTATAACATTTTCTTTAGATGGTCAGTAGGTTTTCCAATTCACTTTTAGAGAGCCCAACAGGGTTCAATTTTCACCAGCTAGCAAATTCCTACTAACTTTATTTGTTTTTATTTACTTATTTTGTGTTCTGAAATTCCAATTTACATAATAGATTTTGTAGAGAGCCAGTAGGTTTTCCAGTATTTATGTATAGATGACATAGTAGGAAAATCATTGAACATCTCATTGATAGTATTTTCAGATTATTTCAGTAATTGTCTTGCATCATATATACTATATTTCCCACAACTCTATCCAGATGGATATTCATACTGTGTTTGGTGCATATCACCCATTCAACATTAGGAACTATGCGAAACCTTGTAAGGAGTAGTACAGTGGCCTTGAGAACGGGGTTGGATCTCTTATCCAAGAAATGAACTCTCGGCGCAGGCCTCGGCCTTGAAGGCGTTTGATCCTGATTTCTCATCCAAGAAAGGAACCACCGGTTGTAGTTAATAACTACCCCGGCCTTGAAGGTGTTTGACATTTGATTCCCCATATCCAAGAAAATGAACTCCCAGCGCGGTTGATCACTACCTCGGCCTTGATAGTGTTTGGGCATTTTAATGGGTTGATAGTTCCCCGATGTGCGCTATGATTTGTGACTGGGCAGCACGATCGGTCTTCAACGACAATGTGTATGTCCTAGAGGCGGCATCCCGCCTGGGAACATAAGGAGTGCTATCAGTGTGTGTATAAAGACATGTCTGGGTGAGACATGTTCGGTAAGTTGGACTAGGTGCGATTGTGGGAAATATAGGACAAACTCATTTGCATTTATGTACCTAACGGGTAATAATTTATATTTGTTCTCTGACTGATTGACAGGGATGTAAACCCATTAATAGTTTATGTAGGTACATGGCTTACTTCAAAACAGGCGAACCTCGCTTTTGAGGTGATATGATAAGTTCCTTACGAAATCGGTTATATTATACCTTTGATAGTTTTAATGGTTTCCCTGATGTATCAGTTAGTATTGATTTTACTTGGCTTCGTGATGCATAACTGTATAGAGAAATGAACCCTTATGTTTGTGACATTAGGAGAATGTGGTATGTTCACCTAGATGGGAAAACTAATTCATTGCTTTAGGGTGTTTTAGCCTAATAAAATGGGTTGTTCCCGAGGACATTGGTTTAAAGTACTCATGAGTTTTGTTCGAGTGTTGTATATATGCCAGCTTAGAGGTATGTGTATTTGTAGTCATGATGGTGATGATTTTCATAATTGATCGTGACATTCTATGGTTGTGTAGTATTGTTATGTATTTGTGGTCTGCTCATACTAGCTAACCCGTTTGCTTGTTTTGTGACAAATGGGTATACCCTCACCTGGATGCAGGTGTTGTTGTTGGTGGTGGTGATGCCGCAAGTGGAGTTAAGTTGTTAATGCTCGTCTTTTAGGATGGTGAGTTGGCCTATTTTTCGTATGAATTTTATGTTTTTCTGTTAAAAAAATATGTAGGGTTTTGGAGTCGCGTCACGGTTTTCGAAGCATTTAGGTGTCTTGAGAATTGGGGCATGACAGTTTTCAACCAAAAAAACGTGTTCTATTAACCAGTGTTCTAAAATTCGGTCTAGGTGCTAGGCGATAGAAAAATGCCCAGATTAATGGCTGGGCGGGTTCTGGGCAGTCTAGGCGGGTCTGGACGAGTCTGGGTGGGTCTGGGTGGGATCTAGGCGGGGTCTGGGCTGCCTAGGCGGTCTGGGCGAGTTTTTTTATTTTTATTTTTAATAAGGCTGATTGTATTCTTATTTTATTTTTCTTTCCTCTTTTTTAGAAATAAACAATTTTATTATTTTTTTATTCAGTATATTTCTAAATGTAGCAAATGATGATTACTTAATGGAATTATCAAAGGATTTGTCGGTACCAATTTTAGTAATGTAGATTTTATCAACATGACTAAGGTTTTTCATGCAATTTGAAGAAAAATAAAAGAATAGGTTTGTATATTTGTCCACAAATTCAACTTTGTATAAAGTATCCATCATGACCAAGTTCAGTCATTTGAGTTTTAATAAATTTTGTTCATGATTGTTAATTTTTCATGTTTTTAAAATTTGCATATGTACATTGGCATTAAATTGAATGTAATTGATAAGGTATTATGCTTAACTTTTGTAAATTATTAAAGTTATAATATAAAACCTAAGACCGCCTAGGTGCCGGCTAGGCTCCTGGGCGCTAGGCACCTGCTCGCGCCCGCTTAGCGCATTTTAGAACACTGCTATTAACTAGAGGCTACATTTTCTCATTCGGTACCTTGTAAAAAATGAAAAATAAAAATTGAAAGCTCTAACTACTTTTTTCAATCAAATGGATGGTTGAATATAATGCTTTGATACATACACAAATCTAGATGCATGCTATATAGCTACAAAAAAATTAACACACAATGTACACCAACTTAACACTTAGTATATACGAAGTTACAATCGGGTGATAATAGTTACCACTCAGCTTAATAACTAACATGGTATACAAAAGTTACCCTTCACTTGAGTTATGAGCCAATTCATAAAAGTTGCGAACCTTAAAACCTGAAATTACATTGATGCACGTTCCATATATAACCATGCATATATAGAAGTTTTCAATATTCAAAATCTAATTAAATACATGCTCTAAGAATAGACATAAATAACCTACAATCTACCAAAGGCTAATCCAACACAACATCACAAGTGCTCCCCCCATCACACCAGAACTATAGTTGTCAAAGTAGAGATTTGAACAAAAAAGCAGACATCTTCTCACATGCCAATGGCAAACTGAGCAATCAATGTGGCTAGATCCAAACAACCAGCCATGATTTTAGCTTGTGATCATCTTAAATGACAGCATCCAAACACCCTAATAAAAAGAGAGACAACTTTCCTCCCTCATCAAGTACTCATTTCATTTGGTCAATTTTATAAACTGAAGCATGTTTGAGGTTTAACCTTTGCAGGAGCACCTTTTGATTAATCACTCACACTTTTCTCATCCTCGTGCAACTTCCTTTCAAAATCTCAAATCATCAGAGAGCATTTTTTGCTTTACGACCCAATATTCTTTCTTTCAACCAACACCTACTACTACCACTCTCTTCATTTCATTGGTGGAAATCATCATGTTAAAGTTGAGTGGGGCTGTTTGTAAACACATAAAGTTCATTTTTTTTTTATCAACAGTATTCATTGACATTGGCCCAAATATCTCCAAATTTATGAACTTGGCCCTTACCAACACCAGCTGAGAGCATTGGCCATTGATCTAGAGAAAGATCAATTATGGGAGAGCTTGCCTTTGATGGCTCCTCATTGAAACCTCGCTATCGGTTGGGGCTGGAAAGAGGGTATGAGAGTCGGGCAGGAGAGTTCGGGATCCAATTTGTTGAGATTAGCAACACCAACTTGATTGGTGTTTTAAGAATTCTCTAGAGAAATTGAGAAAATGGAGAAGAAGAGAAGATGGGGGAAGAATTCTCTAGAAGAAGAAGAGTGGAGAATGTTGGAGAAATTTAGAGGGTCAAATATTGAGGCTATCTAGAGCTTTCCTCTACCTCCATTGTGAGACTATAAATATGGGAAAAATTGTTGAGGTTGAGGCATCCAGGCTTGTGAGCCTTGGATCATTGTGAGGAGAAGCTAAATGATGAGCTATTTGTGTGTGTAAAAGATTTATGTGTTTATGTATTGTATTGTTGTAATATTGTCATTGTAATGTAAGATTAGTGTTTGTAATTGATCCTGGAAGCTGGAATACTCAACACAATTGTCCTTCTGTATTTAAGCCCATGGATCTATTGGCCCATCTCAGCATAATGGATGCAACGGAATGGGTGTTGGGATGGCCTATGGGATAATGAACTTGTTTTTACATCATTACTTGCAGCTCATCTGGTACAAGGGTTTCTGTATGTTTGTTAACCATTACTCTATCATTCTATTTATATATATATATATATATATATATATATATATATATTGTTCGTTAGGTACTTTCTAAAGCTCCTCCAGATACATACAATGCTTCTGAAATCTTTGAAGCAACAATCATTTCTTCCCCCTTGTTGCTCTCATAGCCTTCTCACCTGCAAAGCACGAGTTGTCCCCTGCTATGAGCATTCAATGCTCAAGTTAGAAACTAGTCGAGTAATAATCAGAGAAGAATAATACTAGAAAACTAAGTGAGTTTCAAAATTTGAGAATTTCTCTAGAGGTTTCTTAGAATCCAACCCTTTCCTCGTTGGCCTAAGGGCTCTATTTTATACTACCTCCCTTACTTACATGTCCATACCTTGTATTAAACGATACCACAAATGATCCTTAAAGTGTGATTTTCTACTAAGTACTGCATTTGCTGAATAACATACTTTCGGCTCTAGTCCCTTTCCTTTAACATACATGTACATTGTTGCTCCAATCCTGTCTGGTTGACGGAGTCCCTCCGTTTGTCCCGATTTCAAGTGTCATGGTTGCATTGGCAAGTCTCCATTGGATAAGCTTGTAGGGCATTTCCAATCGCTATCCAACATAGTTGACTGGATTCCCTTGGTCGGAGATGTCTCCGTGTCCGTCTCTAGTTGGTTGATTCTTCTATTGAGTATTCCACTTCCTTCGTTTCTCATTTGTCTTCCTTCTCTTCTCTGTCGGTGGTTGTTTTTCCCATCCACCACAGATGTTAGACTCATTCCCCCTTAGTTGCCCTCCTCTCAGTTTGTGTTTGTTTGCAGAAGAAGAAATAGGGCATCATATGTCGAGCGTGTGATGAAGTTTTCACTCTAAAACTTAAGTCCACTTGGTGAATATTCTTTGTTGCCGCACGCGCCGAGCACATGTAACTTTTCTCACTGCCTTGCATGAGGATGTTCCCACACGTGTTTGTGATACACTGACATTGTCACATGTTTAACTCATGATGATAAATAAAGTATAAACATTACCCCATTCGGCCATATCTTCCTGTCGAGGTTGATGTGTCAGAAGAAGTTCTTAGCTAGAAATCTTGACTTGTTTCGTCTTTGTGGATGAAGGAAAAGAAGACAAGGAAGATAACCAGTCGTTCGCTCGACAATATGCTAAGCGCCAAAGAGTAGTCTCCCCGGTTCCTACTTCGTTGTTGTCTTCTATTCATGTCACTCAGCTCCCTTATGCCGATCAAGTTATTCCTCATGTTCTTTGACCTACAATTGTTACTGCTGCTGCATCGCCTGAGTTTATATACTCATCCCATTAGGCGGGCGGATGGTTTCTTTTTTCTGGGATCGACAGTGCTCTGGCTGATGGTGAGGTTGGTCTAGTTTTTTTTTTTTTTTTTCTAATCTGTTTCTTTGTCGCTTAATGCGAATTCGGTGGCGTATGACTTAGGCATAGATTTGTTCAACCCTCCCAACCATTATTGGGCTGATGTAAACGTCTTTCGGTCTACTTGCCTTTTTTGATATGTTACTTTTATGTTGATATTGGCTTCTCCTTGTATAGTGTTTTGCCTGCTTACCTCGTATAGTGGATCGAGCCAACTATTGGAGAACCAAGTACACCACTGAGAGAGAGCATTCAGAAGAAATGTTGGCCGAGCTCGAGGAAACCTGTGAGCAAGGATTGTGATTTTGTTTTTCGAGTTAATTTCAATCTCTTGATTTTAAGAAATATTTCGAGAATACATGAAATATATATAATGAATTTCGAGGGTATATAAAATATGTTAAAAGATGCAAGTAAATAAATCTATTAAGCACATTAAATGAATCCTAAATACCAAGAAATGAAATAAACATGAAATTTATATATAATTAAAAAAATTAAGGGGTGGTTTCAAAAATCAGTATACAATTAGAAGAGACACTAATTAGAAAATCAAGGAGGTGTTTCAAAAAATCAATAAATAATTAGAAAAAATGATAATTCAAAACATCCTCGAAATTAAGAAAAAACTCCAAAAGTTTTCAAAAAAAAACCCTAGAAAAATGTAACTTTTGGTAGTTGGTTTTTAAATTTTTACGAAAAAATGAAATTTACGAAAAAAAAACACCAAAATTAGCGAAAAAACCTCGAAAGTTTTAGAAAAAATGCAAAACTAAATTTCGCCGTTTTTCTTTTTGGAATTTCAAAAAAATGAAATTATCGGTGAAATTTCACGAAATCCCATTCCTTGCCAGTGAGTAGCTGGAGCAAGTGAAGTTGCAATGGTCTCATTGCAGACGGAGGTACAAGCTTTCCATAGGGGACAAAATGCACTAAATGTTGTCAAGAAGAAAGTTGACGACACTTTTAACATTGACATGCGTGATCATGATTCACTGTTGGAAAATGTCAGTAAGCATAATGAGGCTATGCTGGACAAAGAGGAGGCTTATAAGGAGGAACACGGCAAGATCACCCAACAGGCAAATGAGCTTTCCGCCAAAAGAACCGAATACTTATGTATCCAGATTCAATGTCTCCAGTCTAGACTTAACCGAGCAGGGATTCCTACCTCCCTCCTCTACTCTTCGTGGTCTCTAGTGAGCTGAAAGTGTTTTCTTCCTCCCTTCTTCTACATAACTGATTTGCGATTGCGCATGCTTTAAAATATTTACATGGTTTTTGCACCATGTTTTTAAGTTATTTGTCATGTCGATACTCTATTACATGTTATGCCCTGTAATTATTCTTCACCGAGTGGAATCTCGGCCCTCGTTTTACTATAGCTAGTGTGTTCTGAGACCTCTTTCCATTTTTAAGTATGTTTGAATGCCTTGTACTTTTGCATTGTCTATTGCTTGCCTTTTTGTTTGTTTGCTTGTTTTATAGGTGTGAGCAGACTGCCAACCTTCGCTCTCTATGAAGTTGTGGCCGCCCCCAGTGTAATTTCTATTAGCTGACACTTGTCATTAGTGTAGTTGTTAGGCAAATATAAAGTGTTGTGAGTACATTGTGAAATCAATGGTGTAACCTCGTGATGTTTTAAAATCCCTCATTTTCTTTATTTGTGTACCTCTTATGCAATTACATTTTCGGCTTAGTCGTGTCCATGTGTGCCTTAGCCAATTTGGTGGGAGGGGAGCGTATTTTGCTTGAATTGTTTCACTTCACCTTCATCCAACTTATTTGTTCCTCAATCTGATTAGATGAGTGATCTTCTCAATTGATCTGAATGCACTGGGACTTGGGCCACCTTACTGTACAACTCTCAGATCCCTCCTCTTAGGTGCACCGCAGTAGAAGATGCCTTACTGTGCATCTCCCAAATATCTCATACTTGGTGGAAGTGAGGTGGAGGTCACTTCCACCAAGCTGGCCTTGGCGTACTTCATCCATTATCGCGTTACCATACAACTTGTTGGCTCTCTCTTGGGTGCAATGCGACAATGGTTGCCTTACTGTGCAACTTTCAAGTTCCCCCATGTTGGGTGCACTGGGATAAAAGTTGTTTTACCATGCAACTCTCAAGCTCCTCAAGTGTATTTTGATACTAATTGTTACCTCAATAGTTCATTAAGTCTCCATCAAATTCAAATTACATAAATTTTCAAGAAACTTGCAAATTTGGCATTGAAAAGACAGATATCATCATGGCTTGTCGATCTATGGTTCCAGACATGATTTCTGTTGAGGGTAAAAATGTCTTGGAACTTCTTTTGCTAAGGTCTTGCTGTCGGGCAAGAAGGTGAGCCACTAGTACCTGCACAAACTCCAATCCGAGTAAGGTGCACGGGCAAGGACTCTGATGGTCAAGTCAGTTAGGGGCTATATGAGGTAAGAGAAAGAAAGATCGAGAGGTTCAGAGAGAGCCCTATGTTCTGGGGGGGCGGGGGGGGGGGGGGGGGGGGGGGTTGTTGTGTGTCTGGCTTTAGGAAATGAGTCTGTACTTATACCCGCTTGACAATATCTCCGCATCTGTGATCTCCATACTGGTGATAGGACTGAATCTAGCTGTGATCTCCACATCTGTGATCTCCGCAACGTAAGAATTTTTAGGTCAGGGATGTGTTAAATATGCATTATCATTCACCCCTTGGTGTTTTGATTGCTAGATCGGGGTATCAAGGAAGTTCCAGGCAACTGGGTTGCTGACCTAGTGCCATTCGCTTACCCCCATGGACGTGTGGCGTGTTTGTTTGGACGAAAATGAACTGTCATAACAGTTATATTTGAAGAGTCATTACGATTTCCAGGTCCATCTATACCCCCTGGTGTTCTGATTGCTAGATCAGGGTACCAAGGAAGTTCGAGGCCACTGGGACTTGACCCGGTGCCATTCGCTTATCCTTAGAGACACGTGGCGTTTTTTGTTTGGGAAAAAATGAACTGTCACAATAGTTATATATGAAGAGTCGTTATAATTTCCATGTCCATCTATAAATTTGATGAGCAACGTTGAGGTTCCATAACAATTTGTCCGAGTGAGTTGTTCCAAGACTCCAAGTAATTTTCGAAACTACTACTCTTCTTTTAGTAAATTCAATAGGAAACCAAGGATGATAATGTTCAAGCAAACAGTTCGTCCAAGCAACACAAGTGGGAGATGGAGGAACCCATATCCTATAAATGGCCCATCCGAGAAGAAGGTCCGGGGTTTTTCTCAAACTCCCGACTAAAATTAGGATAGGCTTTTCGATGAACTCTATTTACATGTGTCGGGAGGTGCCTTTTCCGAGTTTCCAAATTTGTGTGGTCGTGGGGTAGTTGCATTCAGGGTTGAGTTTTCCTTTGTCTCGGCTGAGCGTATAGATCCTAAATTACTATGGAATCTCCCTGTGCCAAGGTAACATGAACTTCTGGATACTCCTTCGAACATTCGATACGATCACTGAAGCTCTTGGTGTCAAGGTGGCACTGGACCATGTCCGGTATCAAAATGTTATTAGGAAAAAGCCTAATTCAGGATTGTCCGACCTAGAAGGTAGGACTGACTATCTCAGGTTTGTTTGGGGTTCCCAAGCAGAGGAAAGAACCCAACGTCTAGCTTGTGAAAAAGAAAAAAGAAAAAAGAAAGAGTTAGAGGTTGTCTTTTGGCTGAGATTGGGGGATCAGACAAGCCCTAGTGGTCAATAGGACTTTGAGTTTGCGGCTGAGCTAGCAAGACAATTGGCTTCTCCCGAGGAGGGGAAAAAGAGGACAAGGAGGAAAACGGGAAATATACATCTTCCCATTCTAGTTCATCAGCCGATTCTAGACGGTCGGAGTCAACCATGGTCGAGGCTTCAAACTCTATGAAGGAGGGCACAAATCAATATGTGGAGATAGGCGTTACTCTGAAAGACTCTTATGCAAGGTTTGTGATATTCACATAATTTATACTCAAATAACCTTATAGTTTATATTTGTTAGTGTTTCAAATACCATATTTTATTCTAATTATTTCATTTTCGTGTTTTTATAGGATTGGGAGCTTAAACGAAATCACATTAAAGCGAAAACAATTATTTGACAACATGAAATAGTGGTACAAAGTGATGGTGATAGGTGAAATTATAACCAATTAAACCCAAACCCTTCTTAACCTAAGCCCAAGCCCAAGTCTAACCTAAATTGCCAACTCTATTTAGTCTCTTTTTCTCTAGCATCCACAACCTTCCTCTATTTCACGTCCCTTGTTACTCCTTCTCCTATCACAACTAACCAACTCAAACCCCTTCTCTCCATCTCAATCCCTTTTTCATCTTCTCTTAGCAGAGACATAGAGACTTTCGCCTCTCGCCATCGCACAGTCCAACTTGCAGCCTTGACCTCCCACCATCTAGCTTCCACTTCAACCATCACGGAAAATCTTCATCTTTATCACATCCCCAACCAAAAGCCACATAGAGAACATCAGATCCATTGCGCCATGTTCTTCTTCTCCTGGCCCCATCCCTTTTTCCATCACGCCTAATAGAATAACACTAGCCAACCACTGATCTTCTTTTTCTAATCACAGACAAACCACCTCACAGTCACTCTTTACCATCACCTCATAGACCTCTTCACCTCCCCTCCCTCCTTCCTCACAGCCATCACCCATCTCTCTCTCATCTTCTCTCTCTCCCAATCACTAGGTCACCACAGCAGCCCTGTCGAAAATAGTTGATCACCACCACCTCTCGACCTCCATCCAGCGCACCACATCGAGTCTTCCTCCTCTACCTCTCAGCTGCATTTCATCCTTCATTGCATCAAAACAAAACATAGAACACATAGGTCGTAGTGAAGAAGAAAGAAATAGGAAGAAGAAACAATTATTTTTTATGCCAATTATAGTATTTTTTTGGAAAAATGCACATGGCGTGAAATGCATATTTACAACTTGAAGCGTTTGTATTAATATTGGTTTCATTTGAAAGATCTTCAAAAATGCATTTCAACCATACCAAGTTTACTAAAACCCGACAACTAAGTAGATAGTTATGACGATTTTCATTTACAAAAAAAGACAAATTTTTTCTCTCCGCCACATGCATTCCACAAATTTTTTCATTTTTTTTTGTTCATTTCCTTTGCCTTTTTACTTGCAACTTATTTACAACATGTCATTGTTGAGAATGAATCTCCACCATCAATATCTTCCGCAACTTTCAATCCTAACCGTCTTTTATCTCTAACACCAAACACCATTCTGATTTTTCAGACCTCTCATTCACGCCTTAAAATGGAATCGAGACAATACAATAATCAAAAAAATCATCGTCTCCATAAGCCTCGCCACAACCATTTCGACAGCCAACCTCTCATCGCTCCATCTTGTAGCAAACATCTTCCTCACGCGGAAATAGCCTTCCTCAATCATCCAATCATAGTAACAGAGTACTACTCCATCACCAAATTAGCCTTGGTCTCACCCTTCATATTCATCAACCATCGTCTCCACCTCCATCATCAACAAACAATCTCTCCATCGTTAGATCTCACTATCGCAAATGAACATAACCTCACCATAGTTTATGGTCGAATCTCCGTCGAAATCTTCCTATCCGAGCGCATATTTCAGTCGTACAACTCGTTCGCTCACTCTTTCTCAACCGGACCTTCTCCATCAACTGAACCAGACGCCTCAATCGATCCAATCTCACACTTACATCAACAATGCCTCTTACTCCTACATCCCTTGATCTGATCCTCTCATCAATCTAGCGAGCGACTCTCGCCTCTTTGAGAAGTTTTCTCACCTCCATAGTTTTGTTTTGATACCATTTAAAGAAAATATTTGGATAATTGTATTATTGTATTGATTCCTTAATTGAATACAAGTTTATATATAAGCTAACTTTTACCTAACTTTGTGGAAAAAGAAAACTTAAAACTTGCTACACAAAATATTCTAATAGAGTCATATTCTGACTTTCATATTCTGACTTTCCTTCTTTAACATATTCTGATTTTCCCTCTTTAACATATTCTGACTTTCTTTCTTTAACATATTATGACTTTCCTTTTCATAGAGGTGAATAAATCTTGGACTTGGGCTTGGCTATGTTGAGTGCAAGCCCTACATATTCTAACAGAAAGCAAATAATAGTAGTTTAACAGACGAGGGAGTGAAACAATGGACACCAATCCAAGATGGTTTACCACTTACCTCTACAGAAGAGGACACCATCAACTCTATGAACAAAAATTGTCCACTTGTCATCTCCAGGTCTACAAAAGGACAAGTCGGAGAATTGACCATAGATAGCCATGGCAATGTTGGTTGGTGCAGAGGGTGTTGGCGATGATAACACAACCTTTTGTATGAAGAAGGAACAAATGTGTTTCGCCTTGTCAAGTATTGTTGTTTAAAATCTCGTAGATAGTCCCTCGATTGTGGATGAAGGAGTTTCAACCGTACCATAGTCATAGCCATGCATCTATACGATTTATCAATTTTGTACAAAAGTTGGTATTCGAACACTTCAGGGAATTTGGTGATTGGTGGAAGCTCTATCAATTGATTCAATAACAGGTTGATGAGATATAAGAAAGGAGTCAATCCAACCTTGAGAACATTCTCTAAATCTCAATGCATCTTGAGCCTCTTCCAACACTTCTGGTAGTTATACATTGTAAACCTTGCCATAGAAAAGCTCAGAAAATCGCGACCACTCGTTTGCATTTGGTCATCTTGTTGATGATTCGAACTACTATGTGGAGGTAGAAGAGCCTCCTCCAACACTTCGGGTAGTTATACGTTGTAAACCTTGCCATAAAAAAGGCTAAGAAAATCATGACCACTCTTCTGCGTTTGGTCATCTTGTCGATGATCCAGACTACTATCTAGAGGTAGAATCAGGCACGGGAACACATCAACTCTCCAATCTCCTCCAAGACATTTGCCATTGAAAAGGACTTTGAAGGAATGAGAGAAACACACAGATAACTGTTTTTGCTTTAGTTTGGTTTGCTGATCAGTCTAATCTAATCAGCCTTTTTTTTTTTATACATAATCAACCTTTTTTCTATATTTGAGCTTAATTATGGAAACATGTAATTTACAATTGGTTACTTTTTAGACGCCATCCTGCCAATAAGGAAATATAGTAGATTTGATTTCTTTTCTGCATTTCTTTCCTTATTTGTTCTATCGTCTCCAATGATATGTCTTTGGCTGTAAAAAAGAATGTTGTAAAAGGAAAGAGGTCTCTCCCCAGTTTGGCAGGGTCTTACTTCATTGATGAACATAGGCTTTTTATTCTTATTAAGTGGGTAGTTCATATTATATATCACCAATCTTAGTGGTATTCTGTGAAGAATTAATTTGTATGACAGTGGTTGACAAAATACGATTCCATAACTAATACTTCATTTGATCTTGATTTACTGTCCAAAACAAAATTGGATATGTTTTTGCTTTTTATCAACTTGTTTTTGACGATGATATTCAAGTTTAAAGTTTTCTTCAGTTTGCATATTATTTGTCCATGGAATTTATTTATATTTAGAGTTCCTAACTTCTTCATGTGGCAAAATATTATTTCATTTTGATTATTTTTAGTAGTAGCAATATTATGTCATCTAAAAAGTCGAATAACATTTCTTTAATAAGAAAATATTATTTCATTGTTTATTATAATATTAGGGCTAACAATTTATTTCGTTGCCAAATATTGATAAATTTTACATGAATTTTATTCTTTTTAAAGCTCATTTTCTTATTTACAACAATTTAAATTTATTTCATTGGGGATATAACCAATTTCAATAACATATCTAGCAATGAAATGCTATTAGTATTTTGTTGCTAATTATTATGGTGTTATTGTGGAGTTATTTTCATTGCAAAAAGTGGTAAATATTTAGAACTTATAGTCGTTAAAATATTTAGTACTAATTTATAGTGACGAAATATTATTTATTGGTCTCTATTATATACGTAGCAATGGCTTTTATTGCAAAAGAAGAATAATTTGATTTAATAAGATATAAAGTTGCTTTATACAACACAATTATTCAAATAGCTCAATTGGTAACGATTGTAATAGACAAGTCAGAGTTCGATCCCTAGAGTCTAAAAATATATTAATAATTTAAGCCGTCATATACGAATTTACATAGTGGGGTGTTACCACCAGTGTTCTAAAAAATGCTAGGTGGTGGGCGGGCGGCGAGAAGTGCCTAGCGCCCAGGGGCCTAGGCGGTTTTAGGTTTTGTATTATAACTTTAATAATTTACAAAAGTTTAGCATAATACCTTATCAATTACATCCCATTTAATGCCAATATACATATGCAAAATTTGTAAACATGAAAAATTAACAATCATGAACAAAATTTATTAAAACTCAAATGACTGAAGTTGGTCATGATGGGTACTTTATACAAAGTTGAATTTGTTGACAAATATCCAAACCCACTTTTTTATTTTTCTTCAAATTGCATGAATGACCTCAGTCATGTTTGATAAAATCTACATTACTAAAATTGGTAACGACAGATCCTTTGAGAATTCCATTAAGTGATCATCATTTGCTACATTCAGACATATACTGAATAAAAAACAATTAAATTTTTTCTTTCCAAAAAAAGGAAAATAAAAATAAAATAAGAACACAATTAGCCTTATCAAAAAAAAAACCCCGCCAGATCGCTCAGACTGCCTAGACCGCCCAGAACCCGCCTAGGCTATTTTTTAGAGCACTGATTACCACCAAGAGTGTTGTCCTTAGAGTTTGGGAGGTAGATTGGGTGTTAAAGAGCCGATAATGATAAATTGTTTTGGTATGTAGATGTTTCCTTAGTAATTGTTAATTGCACCTATGACAATTTTCGTTGGTATACATGCATTTTACCAATGAAAAGTTATTTAATAAAGGTAGCTACATTTTTCTATGAAAATTTTCCTTCATGATTCTAAAAAAAAATCATAAGTAAATAAAAGTTTTCTTGCAACAAAACAATTTATTGATAAAGATATTTGATTTTTACTAACGAATTTGCTTAGTAGTTGTCAATATTACCAGCACCATCTTTCCTTGAATGATCATCCGTTTTACTAACAAAAAAATTTAATTCCTTGGTAAAAACTTTAGCTAGGGGGATGCTGCCACAAACTTAGTAACGATTGTCTTAGTTGTTGTAGTAAATTGTTTAAATGGTCATCTAACTTTGCTTCCTAGATTCTGCTCAATTTAGTGGTGTTTTGCATGAACTATGACCCAAAGACGCTGGAGCAGGCTCTTGGATAGGTTGCTATTGTTTATGGATGGCATGGCATAGGGAGACAACAAGATTTACATTAGTCAAGGGAAGAGTTGTCATGACCTCTTGTAAGTACAAATCTATATTACAAATCATAATAGTGTTTGAGGTTGGAGATAAAATATGGTTGAGATTTATCCAAATATAAGAATCTAATAGATCATATAGAACTTAAAACACCAAGAGATAATGGTTGAGAATTGTTTTATCTAATAGTTGGGACTTAAAGGTGACTTTTATGTCTTACCTTCGATCAATCCCCAATAAGAGTGCATGTGTTCAATTCTCACACCCAACATTTTGATATTTATTTATCTTGATATTTAAAGTAGAATAAACTCTATTTTGATAGTTACCATGCCAATGGCACAGAGAATATCCTAGTGAGTAAACATACTGAGTAAGTACAAAGTTAAATTAAATCTCAAAGGGCGAGCTTTCATGTGTCCTCGTAAATATTTTTAGGATAAGTTGTCACGAGGAATTGAACCATCTAATTACACAAATTATAATAAAGCCATTGATAATGTAAGTGGAAGGAAAATGTTATAGAGTTTGGCATCATGCACAGGTTAGTGATGAGACATCAATTAGCCAGGCAATCACAACCATACATATGGCACAGGTCAACCCTAATATAAGAAAGGCTTCAACATGGTTTCAAGCGGACTCATTCATAAATTGTTGTTCAGTAGTAAGTTAGGTGCCCAAGCCCAAGTCACACAAGCTCAAGAGGCATGGATCTTAAGGCTTGGCCCAGGGCAATAAGGCCCAAACACAAATATCTGAGTTGCCATAGGCCCGAGATCTACTTAGGGATGGGAGTGAGGCGGATTTTCACGGATATCCACCCTATCCATACTGTTTGGCTCAGATTTTCATGGATATCCGCCCTATCCATACTGTTTGGGGAAGATTTGGGGATCCAAACTATATCCGTCCCAAATTCAGGGCGGATACAGATTTAACCACATCCGCCCCACCTAACTAAATTAAATAATAATCTAAATAGCATTAAAGATAGAGAGAGATTTTCACGTGTCAGCACCCACGTGAATTTACTATCACCAAAATTTAAAGTTTAAAGATAGAAAAATAGACCAAAAATTTTAAACCGGTGACCAAAGAAGTATATTTTCTTCTCTCCTCTTTCTTCACCATCATCGCCACCACGGCACCACCATACCCGCTTCTTCTCTCTGCAGTCACTCTATTCTTATTCTTCTTCATGTTGTTCATGAACACAAAACACACATAAATATTAATAATTAAAAAATTCTAAAAGAGTTTGATCTCCCGTTCCTTTTTCAAATTGGAGATTTCAAAGAGAGATGGAAAGGGTGAGCAATGGAGGGATGTCATACCACGTGGTGCAAGAATTGAAGCTCTGTGTCAACACAGTGTTGCAAGGTCCCTTCTTTTCTGAATTTGATTTGGCTGCACTCACCTCTAATCTCGATCGGAAGAAGCGCTAGATGATGCTTGAGGGGACTGGGCTTGCTTCCCATCATTTGCTTCAATTCGACTCCCTAGAGAATGAGAGCTTCACGATCTGTTTGTATTGTGAAATTGTTTGGTGGATTGTTACAGCTCAAAAGTGTTATTGTCTTGGGAGTTGTTACAAAAATGTCAATTTGACATAGTGTTAAAACATATTGTAAAGTTATTTGTTAGTTTCTCACAGAGAAAATTGCATAGTGTCATGTCTAACTTCTTATTTATGCCGTCAAGAATAAGAATGAAGAAAGACTCACAATTCTTAGGTGTCCACAATCTATAGTGCAAATAGAGAATAGTCGGTTCAGTAAGACAAAACAAATGGGTTTATACAAATAGATCAATTTATATTAGTATGAGTTTATAGAACTCTCATCATCTTTTACTGTTCGTATTGGTTAAAAATTGATCTCAGTTTCTATGATCCCATTGTCTTCTTACTGAACTGTTAAGTTTAGAAGAAGAAGAAGAAAACTTTATTGATTGAATATCTTATAAGAGACCCAATATGAGTTTATATAAGCTCAACTAAAAGTACATTTAGAAAAAAATACAAATCATATCAAATAAAATAAAACCTAGAATAGAAGAATATCCTAGCAAATATTATGTTAGGATATTATGGTAGATTGTTGTTTATTTCCTTCTTTTTATAACATGATTGTTGTTTATTTCCTTCCTTCTCTAATACTCCCCCTCAAGTTGGAGTGTATGTTGATTACACCTAATTTGCCAAGCAAGAATGTGAACTGAGATGACCCCAGCGGCTTTGTGAAAATGTCTGCTGGTTGTGACTTTTGTTTGCACGTGCACTGTTTGGATTGTGTCATCCAGAATCTTTTCGCGAATGAGGTGGCAATTAATCTCGATGTGCTTTGTACGCTCGTGATACACCGGATTGGAAGTGATATGAAGGCGTTGCTTGATTGTCACAAAATAGTTTAACCAGGTGAGGATGTGGTATGTTCAAATCTTTGAGAAGATACTTGAGCCAAGTAACTTCACAACATGTAGATGCCATGGAATGGTATTTTGCCTCAGCTGATGATCGTGATATTTTGTTTGCTTTTTGGTTTTCCAAGAGATTGGCAATTGACCAAGCATAACACAATACCCAGGAACTGAACGTCTTGTATCTTTGCACTTTGCAACACAAAAGGCGCACAATTGAAGTGAACTTGCAGTGGAAAAAAAAAAAACATTGGCTTGGTGTCTGTTTGATGTACCTCAAGACCCTGTGAGCTGCATCAAGATGAGTTATTTTTTGTTTGTTCATTAATTGGCTGAGAACATGGACGAGGTAGGCTAAAGCAAGTATGGTGATAGTTAAGTAAACTAGCTGGCTAACGAGTCTTCTATATGTGGAAAGATTGCTAAGTAAGTCACATTCATTTCATGTAAGTTGGGCATTTTCTTTGATGGGAAAATCAGCCTGCTTTGCACTTAGAAATTTGGTGTCCTCCAAAATTTTCAAGAGCATGTTTTCTCTACGAGAACGAAATCCCTTTTGATGAACAAGCCACTTCTAACCCCAAGAAATATTTCAGCTTACCCATGTCCTTGAGTTGAATTTTCTAGCTAAGAATTGTTTGGTTGCCTCAACGTGTTTCAAATTGTTGCTAGCAAAAAAAATCATCAACGTATACCACAACATCTGCGAAACAATCACCTTGGTTTCGGAAGAACATGGAATAGTCTGCCTTGGATTGATAGTACCAACAGATTTTAGGGCTGTGGATAACTTCAAAAACTAGCTGGGTATGGTGATAGTTAAGTAAACTAGCTGGCTAACGAGTCTTCTATATGTGGAAAGATTGCTAAGTAAGTCACATTCATTTCGTGTAAGTTGGGCATTTTCTTTGATGGGAAAATCAGCCTGCTTTGCACTTAGAAATTTGGTGTCCTCCAAAATTTTCAAGAGCATGTTTTCTCTACGAGAACGAAATCCCTTTTGATGAACAAGCCACTTCTAACCCCAAGAAATATTTCAGCTTACCCATGTCCTTGAGTTGAATTTTCTAGCTAAGAATTGTTTGGTTGCCTCAACGTGTTTCAAATTGTTGCTAGCAAAAAAAATCATCAACGTATACCACAACATCTGCGAAACAATCACCTTGGTTTCGGAAGAACATGGAATAGTCTTCCTTGGATTGATAGTACCAACAGATTTTAGGGCTGTGGATAACTTCAAAAACTATTAGGGAGATGCTTGCTTGAGATCGTAGAGGGACTTGTGAAGTTTGCAGACACGAGTCTCCCCTTTTCATCTAAAACCGGGTGGTAAGGACATGTGCACGTCTTCATGGAGATCACCATGCAAGAAAGCATTATTGACGTCCAGTTGGTGAAAATGCCAGCCTTTGATGGAAGCAACAACAAGCATGAATTGGACAGTCACTAACTTGGCCACCGGTGCAAACATTTCGCCATAGTCGAGTCCTTCTACTTGATTGTAGCCTTTGTTTCGCCATAGTCGATTCCTACTTGATTGTAGCCTTTGGCCACGAGGCGGGCTTTGTGACATTCAATTGTGTCATCCGGATGAAGTTTTGTTTTGAAGACCCATTTACAACCAATTAGTTTCTTCCCGGGGTGCAACAGTTGAAGGGACCAAGTGTGGTTGATCTCAAGGGCATCTATCTCAGCTCTCATGGTCTTCCGCCATTGCTCAAGATATACGACAACAAATGACATGTTCTCAAGCACTTTTTGTTTCCTACTGAGCGTTTTAATTGCACCAAATTATACTATCATTTTTGAAAAATCATAGACTATATCGCAATCAATGGGGTGCTTTTAAAAAAAATGCCCATTAGTATGGTAAAACCATTTTTTGTTTAAAAAAAATGCCCATTAGTATGATCAAAATCATTTTTGAAAAAGAATTCACATTTTTATCCAACGTAATTTTGTACCCAATTAATTATGAATAAATAATTTTGATGCATAACGTATTCAAATTTTAATTTCTATTGGATTGTGATGCCCATAACACTCAAATACGATGAATATCATGGAGCAATGGAGTATCTAGCACCAGTACTCGCTAGGGAAATCCAACAACTTTATTTTTCTATGGTGAGCACCCACATTATGCTAGATGCACGATACAATCATGACAAAGGGGCATCCATCTCAAATGATTTTACTGTCTCTCTCCCTTTTTTATTTATTCTATCCGCTTCCTCTTCCTTTCCAATCTGTAACAGGGTAACCATTCATTCTAGGGCATAAATGACCTAATATGGTTTTTCATTTTGTTGAATTTGTTTGCATCAGATCCAATTATAACCTATCATAAATCAAATTTGTAACAGGGGAACCAATTTTATGCCCCAATTCATTCACTTGAATCTACCTCCCCTTCACTTCTATTTCCCATTCGCTGTTTTGGTAAATTGCATGGGGTTGACGTTTTTTTTAAAACATGTTATGAATAACAAGATGCTCTAGAAAAAAAGTTTCTTAGATCAATAATACTTTTTACCATGTTCATTCTCTTGTTCCAGTTTGCAAAAAATGACGAAACAATTTATTCTAAACTTGTTTTTTGTGTCAACGCAATAGTCAAACAATGTTGCAAGTGGTGTGAGAACTTGCTTTGTAGAGTCAAACATGTAGAGAGTGAAAAGGAAAAAAAAATATGAAAAACAATGTTCTAAACATTGGGGGCGTTAAAGAAACGTCCAGATTAATGGTTGGACGGGTCTAGACATGTCTTGGCGAGTTTTTTTTAATAAGGCTGATTGTGTTCTTATTTTATTTTTCTTTCCTCTTTTTGAAAATAAACAATTTAATTATTTTTTATTCAATATATGTCTGAATGTAGCAAATGATGATTACTTAATGAAATTCTTAAATGATCTGCCTGTACCAATTTTAGTAATGTAGATTTTATCAAATATGACTGAAGTAATTCATGCAAATTGAAAAAAAATAAAAGAGTAAGTTTGAATATTTGTTCACAAATTCAACTTTGTATAAAGTACCCATCATGACCAACTTCAGTCATTTGAGTTTTAATAAATTTTGTTCATAATTACTAATTTTTCATGTTTTTAAATTTTGCATATGTATCTTGATATTAAATTGAATGTAATTGATAAAGTATTATGCTTAACTTTTGTAAATTATTAAAGTTATATTACAAAACCTAAGACTGCCTACGTGCCGCCTAGGCGCCCACCTAAGCCCCTGAGCGCCAGACACCTGCTCGCCGCCCGCCCACTGCCTAGCGCTTTTTAGAACACTGATGAAAAATAATAATGAAGAGAAAGATGATTGTTTGGGGCAAGTTGTGCTTCTAATACAATAACATGGGTGCCTTTACCAACTGCCTTTTTCATTGTGGTTAATTCCATGGTATACCCGTGAGAAAAAAATTAATTGCAATATAACACATTTACTAGCTTTCTACTAATTCAACCTTAAAAAGAAGGTGTAATTTTGTGGCCCAATTGAGGTCAATTAAACACATGCAGCTTACCTAGAATTAATACGTCAAGATTCAATGTTACCATAAATACAGTTGCCACTTACGATTACATTTTTCATTGTCAAATGAATAAAGTGAATAAAAATAAAGATGGAAAAGGCAGTCTGAAAACTTGGGCATAACTTCAACTGTGAGTCACAGATAATTCCTAATACGTTTCAAATTACATGAGCCACAGATCCCAACCCAATTCATTTCAGAACAGCTCAGTTCATCAGCAATTGGATCAGGGACCCACTATTCAACAGTGAAGTTACCATATACCCTGACGCTAATTACAATGATAACCATGGATATTATTAGTTTTACATAGTATATAAACATTAAAGGAATCAAAATATTCAAAGTAAGAGAGAATTTACTTCAATGAGAGTCAAAAATTTGAACCAAGGAAACAATAACAGTTACGTCATCCAGCTTGCCCCCAGTGTATCCTGTGTAACCTGCGACATGAGCCGCATCTGCAAAAGGACTCTTTGCTGATGCAGATCTTCCCACCTCTTGTGCTCTCATAGCCAAGAATTCTGCTATTTCCTGTAAACCATCAAAGCAAAGGAGTTTAGGTAGACGACAGTGTTAAATTCTCAAGTGGGACTTCTACAAGCAAAAAGTTTACCAATCAAAACAGGACCTTTCAAGGAAACTACAATTCTGTCCAAGAAAATAACCATTTAATGATGTTTACTAAATAACTAATTTTCTATGAAGTTTCACAAGAACATATGGATTGTCAACTTCAAGAACCTTAGGCTTTAGATTGGTTTGCAATGATTTGGAAACAATCGATGCAATTTCTTGTTCATACAGATTGTCAAAAAGGCCATCAGTTGCAGTCACAATTACATCACCCTCGTCCAAATCAATATTGTATCCCTGAGACAGAGAATACAGAGGACATCAGACAACGCACTTCTTACAAATTTAATAAATTTAATAAATGCTTTTGCAATTCTAAACCAACTTGTAACCAGTACAGATGAAACAAGTAGATTAGTGTAGCAAAGACAACCTTCTAAAAAGCCTAAAACGTTCTGAATAAACTTACCTCTATGAGTTCTGAAGGATTGTCTCCTCTTTCAATCTGTACTGGAAAATTGAATTCATGAACCATTGGGAAGGATCTTTTGAAAATGGCACCATTTCTTATTACAATGAATCCAGAATCACCAATATTGGCTACATGGAGAACCTGTTGGATGACATAATGTTAGCTGCCATTAGATCTGAAAGGTAACATCAAAAATGAAAAAACAAGGGATGCTAGCATGACCTTCACTTACTTGAGCACAAATTGCATGCACATTTATCATTTACACTAAAAGCAAAATTTTATATGAATTGATAATTATCAATTATTAGCTTGATTAAATGGAAGAATATTGTTGAAATGTGATTTGATAGAAGTCATTGCTCAAATATGATATGATAAGCCATGTAAGTTTCAATTTTATCATCTTCCCCTTGGAAAATATTAGATCATTCCCTAAAATCTACAACATTTTTCCCAGCATTAAAATAAATAAATAAACTGTAGTTGAAAGCTAGCATTCGAGACTAAACCCATTTTGAATCACGCCTTGGCCAGACCAGGCAGTGTAGTCCTCTAACACCCGCCTAGGCAACACCGAGACTGCATAGTGTGGAAATACATACCTCCAACCAACCGCCAAAACACCAAACTTGTCATACCCAAGCATCTTCCCGAGCTTACCTGACCCAACAAAATCCTCCCCACCACTAACCCTTATCTCAGACCTATACTTGATAAATGTCTAAACCTGTGGACAACATGGTCATAATTTTCATCATCATCATAATCATTACTATTATTATTATTATTTTGTTTTTTTGCTTATTTTATAATTATCAGCCAGCAAGACAAAGAAACATTGACAACAATAAAAGGGATACAAACCTTGATTGAGAATGATGTAATGAGTCCATGTTAACGCCCAACTAGGGTCAGTCCATGTTAACGCCCAACTAGGAGTAAGAGTCTAATTAGAATTAGGTATTCAATTCAAGTAGGAGTTCGGGTTTCTATTTTGTTTAGGAAATTAGTTACTTGCTTAGCAATCTTAGGTCGATAATAAATTAAGGCCACCTGCCATTGTAATAGACAGTTTTTGAAGTTTAGAGAATTATTATTAGAGTGAACGTTCTGGTGAATTGTTTATTGCTTTCGCATTTAATCTGATAAAAGCTCCCAACTCTCAACACACCTCCCCAAAACCAAAAACACAAAAAGTATATAAACAACAAGAGGACAAATTTTGCAATAAATGCACCCAGTTGAACCAGGGCTCTCTTCCTATATCTTCCCAACAGAAACCCCAAGTGATTCCCCATGCCAAACTCTCTGCTTTATGAAACCCACTAGCTGATCAGCTTCCATTAAGAAACACTTGCAAATTCTAGCATTGCGTTCTCCCCAAATAACAGAGATGGTAGCTATGAAAAGTCTGTCTCACTGCCAATCCCTTTGAGCAAAAGTCTTTTGTTCAACCACTTCTGAACCCACCCTCCAATTGAGGCGCCACAATCCATGGCGAGAGAAGACCACATCGTAAGAGAAATGACTCACAGAGAAAATGTGGTCACTTATTCAAGACTGGCTTCACAAAGGGCCGTATCTATTAGAGACGAAAAGATCCCTGTTAGAAAGATTATCCACCTTAGAATACGGCCATAAGCAATCGTCCACATCAGAAAATTCACACGCGGAAAAAATTGTTTCATACATAGCAACTTAAGAGCAGTTAGAAATCTGAGTAAGGATCCTCTTTGGAGAACCAACCTGTTGCGTCTTCCCCATATAACGATAATCTTGCGCCAATGCGTTGCACTCTGTCCAAATGCCATAACCACTTAGAAAGCAAGGCCTGGTTGAAGGTTTAAATCTCCTGATGCCCAAACCACCCTTGTCCTTGGGTCTACATACCATGTGCCAAACTACCAAATGCCATAAGTATCATTGCTAAGTTAAGTTTAATCTTTTGAAATTTATTGCTTATTTTTGCTAATAGAGATATACATCTGATCTGTAGGCTGTAAATCTCCATTACATCCCTACATCGTGATCTGTGAAGCGTCGGGGATGCATTTTTGCCCCAACATCTGTGAAGAGCTGGTACGATCTATAAATCCTGCAAGTTCTACATCTGTGACAACAGATCCTGCACAAGACAAGGCACTGAGTCTAGATCACTCTCCTATAAGGAAAGAAAATCACGAGGATTGCTTGACCAAAGGAAAGAAAATTCGGTAGTGTTCAAGTACCAATCCGTGATGCCAAGCTACCAATTCATAACTACCAACCGATTGCTAGGTTAATTTTACCTTGGAGCCAAGACGTGAAAGACACTAGACAAGTCAAGATAACTTATACGGGGGACGACTTCGTTTAGGCATTAATGTCCAGTAGCGAGGCGTATTTTGTCACTGTAACAAATCGGTGTCTGAAACCTGTGTTTCCCCCGAATAGTCCATTCATTTTATTAGTCAACGATCTCCAAGTCGCAACAGCTGAATGGAAGAACTGAATTACATTTCAAATATTCGTTCCCCAACACCTTCAAAGCCAACAGGCTTGAAAATATTTTTATGAACATGTATAGTTGGATTATATTCTGAAGCCACAAAAAATTAAGCATTCTCAATCAGTAGAATGCGCCAGGTAACACTAAACTTGTTTACAATTTCTATTAACTTTATGTTCATTGCCTGATGAATCACACATTTATGTTTACTGCATAATCACCTATGTAATTAAATCGTTCATGGGACCTTAATCGGCTAAGGAACAACATGAGTTTAATCAGGACTATTCAAAATTAATTGAAAGTAATCAGCCTATATTTCAAAATTAATTGAAAGTAATCAGCCTATATTTCATTACATAATTTCTTTATCTTTCTAATATATGTTTACTTCAATTTTATTTTTTTAATGTGTATTGAAGGTGGGAACTATAACATAATTTGCTTGGTCAATTTCTTTATCCTTATAATATAATTTTATTTAACGTAAGCTATAACAAAATTAAGAATTCAATGTCATATAAAAGTGTGATTTCATATCGTTAGTTTTGCTTATTATTCCTTTGCTCTTCTCCTTATATATTTTTCTTTCTTTCTCTCTAGGCTCTAGCCTCTTCACACACTCTTGGTATTGTCTTATGGGTAGTATTGATAAGGTTAACGCAAAAATATTTTTTAAAAACAAAAACTTATTTTTTTCTCATTTATTTATGACACATTGTGATAGACTGATTAATTGGTAAATCAGTTAGAAAGGGCCAATTTCTTGGCCAAGTGATTATTCAAACGATTAATTAAAAAATCATAGTACTCTATTAGTGAGAAGAGATTAATCGGAGATTAGTTGCGAGGGCGAACAGTCATATTTTGTTTGGTGTTAACAAGATATTCAGTACACTAAAAAATGGAACATGTGTCAGCTTGAACTTGAGGTACGAGATATGCCACGCGCACTGATAGCACACTAGGCACTCTGTCATACTTTTTTTGAGGTTAATGTGATACTCAGCAGACCATCAAATTTCCTGTGCATGCTCAAAGTAGTGGTTCATGACAGGCCACACACACTGCGAGTAGTGGGGATACACTCCTGGCACCTTCAACCACTTGAAATAGTAGTAACGAACTTATCATGCACACTGAAAGTGATAGGTCTGAAGGAACCACGCATGCAAGTGGTAGTAGAGAACTCTATCTTTACATTATCCATGAGCAGCCATAACCCTAATTATATTATCATGACCAAGGATGCGATAATTGTCCCCATCCCACGACTATCCTCATTGGAATTTATTCAGATTACTGCACTATGAATGTACCTCTCCAACTATTGAGGACTGTCAAATATCCGAGTTTGATTCTATGAACACCGACAGATGGAATCAACAATTCATTAAGAACCCAGCATACATGAACACCATTCGCAAGTAGCACTCGTACATGCTAGTGGGGGCGATATAGGCGTGATCTACTAGAACTGCACTGGGCCAATTGGAACCCAGCAACGAAATATGTAACAGTTGATGCTGAAACGACAGATGCAAATGCAAAAACTATTCACGACTGGAGAAAGTCCTACCTCAAACTCATCACATCAGGAGTGCTTCCAAAAGACCAATACCTAGCAGGAAGGGTGAAGAAACACGCATTCTACGCTGATCGATGACACTCTACATGAAGCCAACTGCGTTTGAACCTCTCCTTAGCTTCATATCTTTTGAGGAAAAACAATGTATAATGAAAGAAACTTTGACCGAGATTTGACCTAAATTATGATGGTGGATATATCAAAATTTTAATTTAACTTTCATTACTACTCATACTTGATTAGACTTTTGTACCAATGATGATCATAGATATTTTTTATCTAATCAGTAATTAATCATAATTTTGGTTGATTTGGGTTTAAAGACCCAAGACTTGACTATTGTTAAGCCTCTTTAGCTACAAATTCAAAAATTCAACAACCTTGGAAGTGTTGAACCCAATTTGATTTGTATTAAACCCAAATGGCTAGACTTTTTTTCTCAGTATTTCAAAGCCTTTGAAGCCCAACAGTAATAGATAAACCCAATAGGGCTATTTGTAGTCAAGTCCTATATAGTATTGAACCAAGGCCTCTTATAGGGATGACCAAGTAACACCCAAGCCCAAACTCATCCCCTTTTATAAGTTTGACTTGGTCAAACTCTAACCTATTTCGTATCTTCAAACCCGACACTTATCTCATGCCATACCCACATACAACTGTCGACCAGGAGCAGCCAACAATCTAATTTCTCCCAAGATTTCAGTTGGCAAGGTTTGAGCCCCGATTTGATCACATCAAGTTCTCGATCTGATCTCATTCAGATTTGTACTTTATCTCTCTCCTTCTCTCCCTCTTCTTGAATTTTTCTTATACTTCAGAATCCTTAATTTTCGTCAACACACACGCAACCCTGATCAATCAGATCAAATTTGATCCACCTCCATCTCTCTCACTGCTCCTCTTTTTGTCCTCTCTTCCTCTATCTCCGTCTCCTTCTTACAATTTTGAGAAGAGTGGAGTTAATTGTTGGTTTGCTAGTTTGGGTTCATATTCATACTCAATTAGAATGGATTTGGAACAAGCTTTTCTTCTTTCATTTTGTTAATTGGGACCCATCTCTCTTTTCCACTAAATGCAAACATTAAGGTATTTAGTGGTAGAACCATTCCAGTTTGATTGGGAATAAATTAAAGAGAAAGAATCTATATCTTCCACATGTGCATGATTGATGAACATCTGATGGAGTAGGATGTGGAAATTTGTACTCCCCAAGGAGTACTCTCTAGTTGATAAAGTACATTAGTAATTGTGATCCAACTCACATACATTGTCCTCTTTATGATTACATGTTTTACAATTATCTACTATAATTCCTCTTGTATATATTTTTACAAATATTCTTGCCTGCCTAGAGAAAATTACGCATGTAAGAGGGGGCGATGTAGAGCCAAAATATTTTCATGAAAAGTGGCTTCAATAGCCATCAGAATTGTTGCTATGAAGTGGTAACAAACATTGCCTCGAGATCTGAATCAATGTATATACCTTGAGATTTGTGCCAACTTGGTATGTCATGGTTCTACACACCCTCTATGTGCTTTTATGCAGGATCATCTAAATTTAACAAGACCTCAAGATATGTGCAGAGACATTTCCTCACAATTTGTACTAAAGCATCCTCCTTAGGATACGTGCCAAATTCATTAACGATAATTGTACCACAAATAACTTGCAGGATGAGACATCATGAACTCGATATTTGTGCTAAAGTGTTTGCCTTGGGATCCGTACCAACTTGCTATCGACGTCATCTTTATTGCTATGTACACACTAGTATTGCTCAAGACATCCCAACATCCAGATTGAAATATACCCCGGGTTATACTCGGAACTCCTATACTGGATAAGTACACCCCAATTTCAGTAAGAGCACTCGACACAATGGGCAAACATATTCATCAAAACTCCTATTTAACTGGGATAGTTAATTACAGAGGATTGTGCAAAGTCCAAATCAGCTCCAAATGTTATTGGAGCCAAATTATTAAAGGTATTATAATTTATTCTTTAAGATTTTAAAGATGCTTAACTGAACCTATATTTAATCAAGTTTCTATACATATTGAGTTTTGTGCAATAAATATGATACTAGGAGGCACAGTCTCAGTCAAACTGTAAAACCTAGTCTATATATATAGAACTTGTTTACAGCTACAAAGAGTAAGCAATCCAACCTAATAGTTGCAATTTCTCTCTACCTCGTTCTGATTTGTGTCAGAGTGCTTTTGCAGGTACACCCCCCGTGAGCGCAATCAGTCCAACAGGAAGCATCTAGGTCGAACAATCTTGAGCAAGGTCATGGAGCAGATTTCCCGAACACTTTGTACGAGGTTTTGTATGTTATATAATATGCATCATTTCAAGTCAATTTTACACAAATTTAACTAAAAAACGTAAGCTTAGAAGCATTATCTTCATAATCCAACAACATAAAACATTTAATAAAAATAACACCAAGCCAAAGGACAAGGAACGAGAAAAAATGAAATCTTCCTACTCAAACAAGAAGTCCTCGAGCAGTTCTTCTAGTAAAGCTTTCTACGGTCTAGTCCGGACAAACCTGGAAAGCGCGATGGATATGATCTACTTGGTATAGCGAATGCATCCTTTTTCTACCCGATTTTGACAAAATTGATGTTGATAATCTGATCAATGTTCCCTTTTTCTAATAATTCTGCAACAGCTCCAGCCTTTCGACTCACATGGCTCGCCCTCGAGCCCTGGGCAGGTCCTTTTGTGTGATTCTATTCATTTCTGGCAAATCCTATTCAAGCAAAGCCAATTATCTGTGTAGCAGTGGGAGCTAGCGTGTCAATTACGATCTCCCCATAAAGCGAAGCGAAAGCAAGTCTTAATACGAGGTGGAGGTGATGGACCAAAGTAAAAAAGAAAGTCTCCATGCGAGATGGAGGCGACGAAAATATTAAGTGGCAACAATATTGTAGCCTTCGGGCCTAGTTTGATTAGCCCTATAGGGTCAATCATGTAATCGCATGGATTACTAATAAATATAAACAAGTCAACGACCCAATTTTTTTAAAAATTAAAAAAAAAAATTTTAAAAAATTAAAAATTAAAAAATAAAGTAAAGTGAATCTCTTTGCCATCATTCCTTTGGGGTGAAGAAAAAAAGGAAACACTTTTTCCTTATCCCTACTAGGGGTGGGTATTTAGGACCGAAAACTCGGACCCGACCGATCGGGTCGGTTCGGATCGGTTTTAATTAATTAAAAAAATTTCGGTTGTAAAAGCCCGGTCCGGTCCAAAGTTTCTGGTCTGGGCCTCGATTTCCATTTCTGAAGCCCGTCGGGTAACCGGCCCGGCCCGACTCCTTCACTTAACTAATTCTCTCTCCCCTCAACTTCTCTCATTCTCACATCTCTTCACGTTCTCCCCTCACAGAGACAGTCGAAGATCACTCCCTCTCCCCTCACAGAGACAGTCGAAGATCTCTCCCTCTCACACACAGAGAGAGTTGAAGATCACGATCACTATTCTCTCCTCTCACAGAGAGAGTCGAAGATCTCTCACACACAGAGAGTCGAAGATCACGATCTCTCCCCTCACAGAGACAGTCGAAGATCACGATCACGATCTTTCCCTCTCACACACAGATCTCAGATCAGAGATTGAGATCTGATCAGATCTCCGCCTTCTTCCAGATCTCAGATCAGAGATTGAGAGGTCATTACACAGATCTCCGCCTTCTTCTTCCAGATCTCAGATCTGAGATTAAGATTTGAGATTTTTAGACCGATTTTTTTTTTTTTTTTGTAATTTGTTGTATGGTTTTTTTTGTAATTTTTTGATATAATTTTTGTACGTATGATGAATGAAGTATTTTTTTCCTGTAGAAATATTTTTTTTTCTGTATATATGTGGGTTACTGTAGAAGGATTTGGGTTTCAATTATTGTCTGAATGTTGCTCTTAGGACCGAGACCGGCCCGTAATTCGGTTAACCGGGACCTAGGTTACCCGGTCAACTCGGTCCGATTTCGGGTCTCATAAACACGGGCCCGAATTTTTTGGGCCGGTTTTCGGTTTTTAGCTTTTGGGTCGGTTACCCGTACTTGCCCAGCCCTAATCCCTACAGTAAGTCAATGCAGTTAAGTCAACTCAAGATAGTGCTTTTATCTCATGAGAAAGCGGGTCCACACCACGTGTGTGCCTATAACATTTGTCTCATTTTCCCTGTGTAGGCGGCTTGTCAGAAGTACCTAGGCTAGCATTATTTTCACCAATCAGTTGACACTATGGCATGTTTTCTTAGTGCTAGCTTTATCCGTCTTTACAATGAGCTTAAACCTTCCAAAGTAACCTAGAATTGAGCCAAAAAAAAAAAATCCAATAAAGTAGAATGTTCATAGATCTTCATCATTCATTTAACTGGCCAGACATCTTTTTCATTATCTCGGGCTAAGTGTCGCGGTAGTTCAACCTCAGTTTCATGATTTGTCTCGTTATCTTCCCTCAAGCTCGACTTGTAGATGTACTAGATGGACATTGCCTCTTGCATTGCTTTGTGCCTCGGCTAGGGACTTTTATTAACTTCACACTGAAATTTTGCAATCACAACTCACGGTCGCACGTAGTACTGTGTGGGTTGGGTTTTAGTTGGGTTGAGGCTTATGATTCTCTATTAGTTAGTCTACTCAATAGAATTTGACCATTAAAAAAAAGGAAACAAAAATAATAATAACCAAAAGGTTGTGGTCAAAGGCTATCGCCTAGCTAGTCTAGGCAAGCATCTTTAACCACAACCTTTTGGCTTCCGCCTTAGCTAGGGTAGGCGGTGAGGAGAATTTTGGGTAGCTAGTGCGCCAATGCCTAGGCATCACTCAAGACTGCATAGGGAATACGGCAAGAGTTTCTTTAAAGAGTTCTTTAAAGATAGGGGGACTGGGGAAGATTACATGCTAGAGAATAAAAACGTCGTTGTGTAATAAAATCGCCCACCCATTAGTAGTTCTTACAATTCATGAATATATTTTAGGCTTAAGTCGATGCCACAATATAGACATGCAGTTGCCAGCTATTAACTTTCAAGATTCATTAAACAAGTTTTGGAGTTCGATATGATATTTGTTCATATGATATAGCCTCTCTAAAGTATGATTTATCTCATTGTTTAAAATCTATATAATAGGGTTGGTACGTTTTTGTTTGTCTTGGAGGCAAAGATAGCTAAGGGCTAGAATTGAAAGTTGGAAAGTTGTCAAGGGTAAAGATTTATAATCACATAATGACATGGGTTGTAAAGATTTGTACTCACATAATGGCATTAGTAAATAAAGTGTACCTAAAAGGGCAAAAGTAAAGGTAACAAAGAAAAGTGAAATCTGTGTGGAAGAATATATTAGTACACGTGGCGTAGAGAGAATTTTATTTTAGATTTTCAATCTTAAAATTACTATAATTTTTTTATTTAATTGTCAGATTTCAATAAACTTAGTATCGTTGAAATGCACTTTTGAAGATTGTCAAATAAAACAATGTTCAATATAAAATGTTCAAATTTTAAATTTGACCGAGTTTGACTAAAATGTTTATAAAGTTTGATCGAGTTTGACTAAATTGTTTATAAAGTTTGACTGAGTTTGGCATGCCCTGTAATTTTTTATTTTTTAGCTTGCATGTTAAAATACGATTTTTTATTGAAAATGTAGTTAGATTTTAATTGATCTAGATAAATCGATGGAGAGATTTGGTAACAAATAATTACATAACAAAAAAAGATAATATAGTGTCGTAAGCAAGGGTAATATGCTAGTACAATATGTTACCCCTATAGATCAAATAAATAACTCAAAAATAGGACACTGCAAAAAAGTAGCTTTATGATCCATAATACAAATCTTCATAACTTAGTCCCATCTTTAAGGTTCTTATTTTTATAAAACACTATAGCAAATATTTCCAAAGTAGTCCTTTAAAAGTTCATTTTACCTCGGTATAAAATATAATATATCTTACTCTATAGATACATACATACATCTAAAATAGTATCCTGTTACATACCTGACCATCAAAATAAGCAACTAAGACTGTAGACGACCCAGGAGAGGATGCTTCTGCTGCAGTTTGGATAAGAATTTCATTTGGATTGGTAACCAAATCACTTTGATTCTCCAAAACAATCTTTTCACTGTTGTCCATTAGCTCTCGAGCATACAATCCTGCGTTGATTCCTGTAAAGTATTATGGATGAATTAGGTTAAATTCAAAAACATAATAAATAATTTATCAAAGTTTCGGTTCTTGACTGATTGTCCAGATATTTTTGTTATGGCCCCAGGTCAAAAAGAGGTAGGATATCGGGTTATGTTAAGATCAATTACACTATAAGCAAGATTTAGGACATGCCACAATTGATCAATGGACAATTTGATTTGTTTTTAATTGATAAAACACTTTTGCATAAACCATAGGAGATACAGCTGACCGAGAAACTCAAAACAGAGAAAACAAAGAAACAGTAAACATACACACTGCAAGCTATGCAGTTAAAACGACGATATAATTTAGCCATTTTAACGGTAGGGTATAACGGTTAGCGTTATAACACTACTATAATGGCCGTTATTTCAATATCCTTTTTTGGCATAACGCCATTTTAACGTCACTTATGATACATAAAAATAAAATAAAATAAAATAACAATATATAAATATATACATATATATTTAACCCCATTTGTTGTTTCGCAAAGCCCTAACCCCATACCAGATATAGAGAAGAGAATAAGAAGGGAAAAAGAAGAGGAGGGAAGAAGAGAAGAAAGTGATCTTTGATGAAGGGAAAAGGGAAGAAGAAGAAGAGGAAAGAGGAAGAAGCATTGTGATCACTGACCAGTGCTGCTGTCGCGCATCTCTTTGCTGTAACAGTAAGCTTACCTTCTTCTTCTCCAATTTCATCCATTTCTGCAAAAAGATTTTCATTTGGCGAAATTCCTTACTGTTGGTTTGGGTATAACATACGTTTCCATTTACATTAGGCAACTCCTTAAGTGAGGAACACTCTGTGGGTGTTTTTTTTTTTTCTACCTCTTCATGCAATCTCTCATCTCTTTGCTGTAATAGTAAGCTTACCTTCTTCTTCTCCAATTTCATCCATTTCTGCAAAAAGATTTTCATTTGGCGAAATTCCTTACTGTTGGTTTGGGTATAACATACGTTTCCATTTACATTAGGCAACTCCTTAAGTGAGGAACACTCTGTGGGTGTTTTTTTTTTCCTACCTCTTCATGTAATTACAGAATGTCTTATATTTACCAGAAAGCAAAGAATGAATTCAGTCCCAATGGTATGAGCAAACACCCTGACCCCATATTAGTATTACAATTCTGTTGGTTTGGGTATAACTTAAAACAACCATTATTGTGTGCGAGGATGGCATACAATATTACAATTTTGTATGCTTCAATGTCTATATATCCAAATTAAACAATTTTCAGTTTAGTAATCCTCTTCCATTAGTTTCAAGTTTATGTTTATTGATTAATTTATTTTATCTATGATAGGTACTCAATAGAAATCATCATCACGAAGTTCAAACACTGGCAATTGTACTGGCTCTGCAGCAGCTGCATCAAACCCCATGAAGCCCAATTCCAACGACATGGCATAGGAGTGGGGAAGTGTAGGGATCCCACTAATAAAACTATTGTATGGTGCAAGTTATGTGGGAAGAGGATGAATGCTGGAATTAAAAGAGTTAAAAGAACATCTTGCCCACATGGGACATCGTTGAGAGATATATGACATTGTTGAGAGATATGTTGAAAGAGACAAAGTTACTTGTCAATTCTTTTCGGAGACATTGGAAATTATATGGATGCTCAATAATGTCGGATTTTTGGACAGATGGGAATGGTCACTCCTAATTTCCTGGTGAATTGTCCACATGGGACAATATTTTAGAAGTTCATTGATGCCTAAGAACATGTGAAAGAATTTGCGCTTATTGTCAAGATGATGAATGAAGTTATTGAGGATGTAGGGGAGGAACACATTATTCAGGTAATTTTATAATTGTGTGTTCAAATCAAATATTTATTGACTATTATTTGAATTAGTCAAAGTCATGTTCGTATAATGTTATTTTTGTAGTTTGTTATCGACAATGGTTATAATTTTAAGGTCCCGGGTGCGGAGCTAAAGAAGCAACATTCAACGCTTTTTTGGACACCTTGCACCGCTGATTGTATTAATTTGATCCTACAAGATTTTGGTAACAAGTTGGATAAGATACACAAAGTTTTGCCTAAAGCCAGATTAGTGGTGGTGTATCTATAATCATGGGCGAGTTCTTTGATGAGGAAGTAGACGAAGAATCCAGAGTTGCACAGATCTTGTGTGACTAGGTTTGCCACAACGTATTACACCTTGCAAAGCATGTAGGAGAATAAGTGTCATTTGCAAGTATTGTTTGTTTTAGAACAGTTGAGAATAGTATGATGTTCATTTTGCTTGCACAGGATAGAGAATATAGTGGCACAGAGTTAATTTTGGGATAATGTTCATTTTGCTTGCAAGGTGTTTGCTCCATTAGTGGATGTGCTGAGATTAGTGGATGCAAAAGCCTTGTATGGGTTACATCCATGAGGCCATGGATAGAGCAAATAAGCAAATAGAAAATAATCTTGGCGCAAATTATAGACTTCTGCTTCAATTTGGAGCATTATCGACCAGAGGTGGAATGAACAAATACATCATCCATTGCATGCAAGTATTAAAGCCAAAACTTTATATTTAGTCATTTCTTTATATTTAAGTTAAATAACTCATATCATAATAATTTTATTTTCCAGCAGGTTTTTACCTAAACCCCTCCATATATTACAAGCAAAATATGACTCAGATGGAGGGAAATAATGAAATTAAAGCAGGGTTTCTTACATTTGTTGAATGGCTTGTGCCTAATCAAGAAGACAATGATAAACTTAACCCTATATTGAGATGAATTGGGGCTATTTGGGACTCCATCAGCCAAACGAACTAGATATAAACTCCCACCTAGTAAGTAAAAGTAATATAGACTTATAAACTATAATATTGTTTCACTAAGGTATTATTTTGTACTTCTTGATTTTCTATCCTCCAAAATTTTGCAGTAAGGGTTTTATCCCTCACATGTAGCGCGTCACCATGTGAGCGCAATTAGAGTACATTGACCATGTAAGTAATTATTATTAATATAATGTCAATTGTTATTTGTAATTCATAGTTATTTTAATTGTTTGTGAATAATACATACTTTTTTCATCAGTAGCATTCTAAAAAGAGGAATTGTCTACTGCAAACAAAGTTGAATGATCTTATTTTCATTCAATACAACAAGAAGTTGAAGCAAAAAATGAAGGAAAAGAATGCAAACATCAGATCTAAAGCTCATGATCCCATTGATCTCTGGGAAGTTGATGAAAATGATCTAAAGCTCATGATCATTTTGTACCGAGGGAAGTTGCTGAAAATGATGATTGGCTCATTCCTACAGGCAACGAGCTAGAAGATTTTGTAAGGGAAGACAACGATCTTACTTGGACGCAAGTAAAAGAGGCAAGCGGAACGACCGATCTAAGGCCAAATACAAGGAGTCGACTGCAGCAATCGAGTACAAGTACTTCACCTCATGACGAAGATGACGATCAAGGAGAAGAAGATATTGATATTGACGTTGCTTGACGGTATATTTTCATTTAAATGTTTTGATGTTTTTGAATTTAATCTTATGAACATGATTTACTTTTTTGACTTTATAACACATGAATACTTGATGGAGGTATAAAAAATATATTAAAAATTTATCCGTTATATACTGTTATATCCCATTATACTATAACGCTCCTGGACAGCTATGGGTCCGTTATCCGTTTTAACTTCATAGAATAAAAGGAAATATGTTAATCATGTTGCAGATTACAGCTAACTTAATTTCTTTCTTTTAAAGATGTCATTGTTTCTCTCTACTAGGAAGCACTCTATTGTTCCATTGGTCAAACCATTTGTGAACCCATTCCCAAGCTTAAAGAATCCGCCTGGAATCATTACAAATGGAGTCATGCCATTAAGAACCACCAATACTCAAAATCTAAAGTTGTCAAGGACCGGAATGCTAATTGCTTAGTTAAGATCATAACAACCTCAAACTACTAGTAAAGAGAATGGAGGAAGAGATGGGGAACAATGAGTTTGGCAACATGCATTTCATGAGTTCCAACCTTTTGAAGGACAAATCATACAAACGTTGATGACTAAATGATACAAGGGCAGTTACACAGATAACGGTCCAAACTTTAGCTTCGGCTTTACTAATTGGCTATGCTCAACACACTAAGTCTTTAAACTTTCACCATCCAATAAATGTTTCTAGAATCTAATTAGCTTGCAATGCCTTGTACCAGTATGGTATATGGTTTCCTTACCTTGTATTCTCATAATTCTGAACGATTGCCTAGTACAATTATTAACTAATTAGTCCATCAATAAACGAAAAAGTACAAGTAGAAGATTTTCTCTTAAACTATCATTTGAATGGGCTGACTAGTTTCGGCTTTTCCAAACACCGTCGCCAACTTGTTGCACAAAAATCAAAAGCTATGAACCGAAATATGAAAAAGAAAAGAGGGGGGGGGGGGGGAGAGAGGGACGGTGAAATGCATGAAATAATTAAGATGGTAGATATTTATGCCCAATCCAATAAGTCAAAACAATAAATTCAATTCATAATATTCAATCAACCGTCTTATGGCTTTAGACCTTATTTATCTTGCCAATAACTTACCTTGCAAGGGATTAACTAGTCCTAACCCTAATCTGACTAGTTCCCTGATTACTATTTTGCACTTTGGTAAGCCCAATCCAAATAATATTACCAAGTAAATATAGTAATTCCCAATTACATCACCCTCGGCTTGAAGAAGCTTGACCACAAGCTTCAAGAGCATGCAGTGCCTTCAGCAACCAAGGAGATCAATTCACCTTCACCATCACTGAGAGGTACACCATGGTCTAAGCCTTCATGCTCTTCCAATTCATCAGTTAAGTGGACAACCTTTATCCTTTGGACAATTATGTTAACATGACCAGGTTGACCAAACCCAAGGCACTTGAGAGGTACACCATGGTCTAAGCCTTCATGCTCTTCCAATTCATCAGTCAAACGGACAACCTTACCCTTTGGACAATTATGTTAACATGACCAGGTTGACCACGCCCAAAGCACTTTAGAGATGCATCAAAGGCTGGTTGTGGGGCAAATATATTCACACGCATCAGATTCACGTACAAATTCTTTTCCATTTGATCTTGAAGTTGAAGTTTAGTTTTCCCCTTCCTAGCCATTTTTTTCAGACAATAAGGTATCAAATTCTTCCAACGCCAACACAAAATTTAATACGTGTCTAAACCATGATAAAACGATAAGTCGTTTGTTGTTCGGATTTCTGTGATTCTGCGCGAATGTTCAAATTACGAAATTTTGTTGCATGCTCATTGACTGTCTACTCTAACTCACTATCTCCCAAAAAGATCTAGCTCATAGTCCAATGGTACAAAAGCTAAGTGCATCAACTCAAGCAAGTCGTCCCATGTCAATGTAGGAGGAGACGCATCACATTGCGCAATGTACACTCCTCTTGCCACCTAAGATTGGAGTTCCTTTCAATTTCGTGACTACCAGCTTGACCAACTTTGGTCCCCTCATGTTATTAAACTTAATCAAACTCAAGGGACCAATCTACATAAGCATCTCCTTGTTCAACACCATCATAAACAGGGACCTCTAACTTCAATCTTGTATTATCTCATTGTTCCATTATAGTTGGAAAACCGATCCTTAAAGGTCCCACCCCCAACTGCCTGATCACCCAATGGTGGTGGATGAAAGTGTTGTGGTACTCCTCTTCCCGCGCCTCTGCTTCTACCCCATGGCACCCTGGCTGGTGCTTTATCTTGTAGATGTGTCCATGGTGGATGTGGGTCTCCTTGTTGGTCTTCTACCCATGCTTAATTTGCAACAGAGTGTTGCAGAGAGATTCCAAAACGCCCATCTCCTTCTAGCCTGGGAATTAATTGGATGAATATGTGCGGGTATCGGATGAGTTGGAGTAAATTGGATTAGTGGAGTGGAAGTTGATGGGTAAGTTGGTAATGGAATAGAAAGTTCGCATTAAGCCAACTGCCGAAAGTGGGGTCGAAGATGGCTTGGCCCATTGTGTGTTGTGGGTAGGGAGGCATAGAGATGGCACAAGGATTAAGAGCAAGTGTTTCAGGAAGGACATGTTGGAAAGGTAGTGGTGGAATCATGTTCAGTTGGGGAAGAAATCCACTCGTCGAGGATACAAAAAGAGTGGAGGAAACGGATTGGGGGGGGGGGGGGGGGGGGGGGTAGGGGGATTGAAACCTGTGGAGAAGGCTAGATCACTAAGGGGTGTCATCCGAGCGGGGGTGTGGCTGCGACCAACTGCTGAGTGTGCAGGCCGCGCCGACCACACCGTTGGTGGTGTGCTGCTGTTGGGCGATAGTACTGCCGATGGTTGGTGTTGTTGGTTAATGGGCCTGCTTCAATTCTTCATGTACAACCTGCACAATGTCTCCTCACAGCCATTGTTGCGTCACTTCTTTCTGTTTAGCCCACTTTTCATCCCTAATACGCTTGTTCTTTCTCTTTCGAGCTGAACATTTGCTACAACTCGATCAACTTCACCTTCCAATGCCAATGGAAGCCTAGTTGGATGGTTAAGGCGGTGGTGGTTTAACCCCCACGTCTTGGGTTCTATACCCACTGGCGGCACGCTCGCCTTTCAAAAAAAAAAAACTTCACCTTCCAATCAATTTCCATGCTCTCTCTTGCAACTCTCCAGCTTTCCATGGCTTCCGAAGTTCACGCGTTGTCTCCTTCCTCATTCATCTTCACGACCTTCTCTTTTGCATATTTCGTGCTCTTGGTTGTTGGAGGCATAAAATCAATCAAGTAACATATCGGCACCGATACCAGATCATGAAATCTAAATCTAAAAGAAACAAATAACAAATCTAACAAATGAAAAAAAAAAAATTCAATAATTACCTTACAAGGTACTAACTAACTTGAATCCTAATAGCTTACCTTACAAATAACTTACCTGACAAGATACTAACTGACCTGAATCCTTCTGGCTAGTAAATAAATTTAATTTCCAATTACACCACACACCAACAAAATCTTGAAACGGTTTTTAAACTAATGAATTATTTTCCTCACACTATATTTTCAAGGAAGCCTGGATTGAAAAAAGTAGTGACATCAAGGCTAATCATTGTCTATTGAAACAAAAAAAGAAGCAGAAATAGTGATGTTATATTGAAATTCTAAACTAATAATAATAAAAAGATCCAAAATACCTTCCAGTGACCACTGACCAACTCCATCAGCTACGCCAAACCAATTTTCACGTGCAATGAAAAAAGCATCCTCACCACCTGTCAATGCCTGGCATTATTATACTATGAATTACTGAACCTGATATTTCTTTATGCCAAATATCAAAAAATGCAAGAGTACTTTAAACAGTGGTAAACAAACTAACAGCAAAGTAGTAGCCTGCAACAAGTGAGAAAGAAAACAATGCCTGTGAAATTCAAAGAACCCTTTGGTCACAGTTACAAGTTCTTCAAACATCATTCTGTAACAAGGTACATAGCAGTTTCTGATGTTTCTGCTCCCATCTAACATCGTGTAACAGGGTCAGCATCTCATTTTTATGTTCCTTCTGAATCAGTGATGCCAGCATATAAATCGACAGAACCAACATTAATCATTCCTAGAACTGTATCATTACCATAGTGTTTTGATTTTGTTAATAGCATTTAACCAGCCAAGCAACCATATGCTTCTTAAATAATGGGACCACTCATTGCAAAGCTCCACAAAGTTCCCAATGTCGAGATTGATGCAAGACCACACTCTAGGTAGGGGCATTATTAATATTATAGCACACATATTTAATAATCTGTACAATACTTCATGTCCAAGACATTGATAAAAATAAGTATGTGCATTAAAGATCATACATGCCACAGCAAATATTGGTATTTCTAGTGCACCAAAACAGAGATCTGGTGTGTACACTTTACTGCCAACATCAAGACAACACCAGCAACAGGACCCAGAACCTCAAAAGCAAGCAAAAATGAAAAGAGGCTTTTTTTTTAATCAGCAAAACAAAGGGTATTGAATTCATATCGTCAATATGCAAAAAGTATACATCAGATCCTAACTATCTGTATCCCTGAGGATTTCTCCCCAATCAAACATACACAAGGAAAAGTGGGTCTCCCTAAAAACACCCAAATGTGACCCCAAACCCATATAGTGATCTTAATATCTACCCAAATATTATTTACATCTTTTGACACACCACACCCCCTTAAAAATCCTATTCTTTCTTTTTCTCCAAATGACCGAATGCATGAAGCAACCTAGCCCACACCCATTACTTATAAATAAGCTGAAGCTTCTCACATTTGTAGAAGGCCACAGTTCTGCCATCTACTGAAAGGAGGTGGGCAATGTTGCTTGCTGCCTAAACTCACTGAGATATTGTTGCTACGCCATTTAAGTAAAGAAGCAGGAGAGCATAGATGATTAATACTCTCGGTGTCCATGCTACACAAAGAACACTGATTGGGAATGATCAAATGCCTTCTGTTGATATTATCAATTGTGCGAAGTCTGCCTTATAGAATAGTCCACATTGATATTATCAATTCTGACATGTCTGCCTTGTAGAATAGTCCACAGGAGGAAGCTAGCTCTTGGAGGAGTCTCTTTCAACCAAACGAGTCAATGAAGTTGTTGTCCTGGTTTCATCACTTGAGAACTGTATATGTGGCCTGATTTTTTCATAGCAGTCTTTCACTGAAAAACTTTTCTCTTTACCCGCCCATAGCCATAGATCATGATCATCATCAAGCATATTTTGTTACTTGAAGGAGATTGGCCATTTGGAGAACTTCCCAGTCATTGAGATGTCTTCTGAGATGGAAATCCCGAAAGGCATGCTCTTCATTAGAACTGTAAACTCTCTGATTTTGCATTGCTTCCTACTAGAGGCTATTAATTGCAAACGACAATAAAACCTTGTCTAGTGAGACATAACTTTTGACAATTCCTCAAACAAATGGAATCCCAATAGGGAAGGAAACGGGGCGGATTGGGGCAATTTTTCCAAATCCATCCCTGCACTGACCTAAAAATGGTCCCCCATCCCCGCCCCGTTTACCCGATTATTTTCAAAACTGACATTCGCACACCCCCACCCCCCACCACACATCAGGGATCCTCACCCTGCACCAATATTTCCCCAATTGAGCAACAACCAATCAAGGAGGCTCTGGGCCTAAATCTAGACTTCAAGGCCAAAGCAGCATAGCACAGCCCATAGCCCATAAAGCACACAGTAAAGGGTAGCTGAGTTCAATTTTTATAGAGTGGGTTTGTGTTTTCACAACTCTCAATCAATGTGGGACTAAATGAAACCACGGACATTTTCATTTTAAGTAAATCTCGAGGTAAAGTAGTTTTTTTTTTTTTGGAAAGCGAGCCAAGTTTTTATAGGATCCCATAACCTATCAACAAAGTGCGACCTACAGGTCAACACCATAAGAAAGTAACAATGCCGCCGGTGGGTCTCGAACTTAGGACGTGGGGGATAAACCCACACAGCTCTAACCACTAGACCATAACACCATTGGCTCGAGGTAAAGTAGTTAATGATTAAGATTCACAGTATTAAGAACTCTTTAGTTCCATTTCCATATGAACTACATTAAGTGGAAGACTTGATTTTGTCTTTAAATAGGTGTAGTTGTTGATTTCAAATGCATTGCTATTAGACTTGGACATCCAAAATTGGAAGGCCTGGTTATTAGATAGCCAAAGTTGGATAGCTAACTTAATAAATATTTAACTGTTTAAAGGTAAATCTGAGTCCCTGTGGGGGCAACTCTTATCGCCGTCCCCACCTCGAATCCATCACAGGGATTGGGTATAAAAACCAAATCCAGCCTGGGTCTCTGAAATTTCGGGTGTAATTGCCATCCCTAAGTCCCAACAATATTTTTCAGGCATATAGCTTGAATAGATCCCTAAAACACCTTTAGTTGTACTGCAAAACTTAATAGCAGCAAGCCTAGCCACTTCAATCCTAGGAAATGTTGTTGTCCTAAGACATGCAATAGCCACAAGGTATTATGTAGACAGTGTTTTACTCAATGACAATGAAGCCCAAGATGTTGCCCTGGCATCGCACAAAGCAAAGACCAATCTACCCCCAGGTATAGTCACTGGAGTCCAGTCAAGAACACCAGCAGTGTAAGCAACATCCTTCACCTCATCCATGTCAAGGACATCCTGGATTGAGCATAATGGATTACAAGATGTGTCCGACTCCATGTTCGACTGATATGGATCATCTAAAGCCTGTTCTGGACCCAACGGATCGACCACCTGTTGCTCACTTTAGTCATCCCATTTCCTGTAACTAGATCTTCCACCTAAAATCAGTCTTACCCTTCATCAAGATCATATTATACCCATTCTCTGGGCCTTTTTATTAGCTTGAACACCTCGTCCTCAGCTGTTATGACATAAGCGTCGTGAAGCTTAATAGTGACAACCTTCTCTCTTTGGTTTGGGGCACTCATAGTCCAAACTGTTTGGAGAGGCCATCCCCCTTTACCTGCTCAAGGCTTCGGGTCATTTGTTGGGCGTTGTGGAAAGAAAGAACATAACTTTCAGGAGTGTTTCCAAATCAAAAGGAGCACCTTATCACAGTTCACAGGTATCAAGACCCTTGTCAGGAATTGGGGTCAAAGAAGAAGAGTTAACAAAGATATCCAAAGATTTCTGTTCTTTTGGGTGAGCTTGATATGGAACAGCTAGAGTCTAGTTGGTTGCAACAATTTTTCTCTTCTATGATTCTCCTTGTAAGCTTTGTCTTAAGTGATTTTCTTTTTATCTACTGTTAGCAAAGAAAAATATATCCACCTAATTCTTACCCCAAGTATATGGTCTAGATTTATGGCTCTGTATAGGCATTTCTTACACTAATGATGCCTTACAAAAGAGCCTCCACGTAATCTATAATTTCTACCTTGATAAAACTTCACCATTTCTCCACCTGGCACACATCCTTCTCACTATGTCAACGAGATCAAGCTTTGAAGAGACGATTTGTAAAATCTTGGAGGGAAGGTACTTCCAAGGCCTCACCATGTCTTCCATACCCTCCTCAAATATCCCATGGAACCTTCTTCAAAGAAGCTACATCAGGTTCGCCAAACTTAGGCTTGGAAAATAGTTTAGTATCCACAAGTAAACAAAATCAGAAGTAAAAATTGCAATTAACTGGTTCATCCATCTTCCCAACTCACCCAAGTACCACTGCCACCATCACCTGCAACTCCTCATCCTCTTCTCATTTCTCTCTTTCCTCCATCAATTTTGAAACACAATCTGTTGTTAGCAAGGGAACTATGAGCTATTACCAGTATTCATTTATTTTGTTGAACAACATAAGGTGTTTTGAAGATCAACACAAAATGTACAACAACGCAGATTATTTAAAAGAATAATTAAATTAATAAGAATGAAAAGGAGGTAGAGAAGCATATTAATTGGGAGGAGAACAATGGGAAACTCAATGCACGATTACGTCACACATGTCACTTACGCTAAATTATACTTTCAAAGGGACAAATTTGGTTTCAACTAAATCCCACATAGAAAAAAAAATGAGGGATTCAAATTGAAAAGAAAAGAACAGTTTCAGGAGGGAGAGAAAAAGAGGAGACAAAAGGAGGTGGGTGATGGTGGCAATGGTTTCTGGGTGAGTTGGGGAAGAAGGATTAAAAGAATATTGTGGTAAATTATTCAACTTTGACTTCTGGTTTTGTTGACTTGTGGTGTTAGTGATGAAAATTTACTTATATGAAATAAAATTGGCGGCAATATAAAGTCCTTCTACTCTACTGAAAGGTAAAAGTTTAACGATAAATGCATACTGAAAATTCATTGTGTGGAACAACCATTATTAAGAGTTTATAGTTGCAATACATTTCCATACCAATTGTCCAACAGTCACACTCGTACCATTAGTAATGGAAATATCAACTATATTCCAGACATGAATTACACGGAGAGAGGAAGACTACATGAAGATGCTTATCAATTTTATACATTTGGCTCATAAGAGCAAACATTTCTAGTTAACAATTAGTAATATGATTGTGGGCTCATTCATGAAATTGGTTTCCCAATTACTTTCTCAACAAATATAGCGACAGAGTTGGAAATAAAAGTAACCAAATACAAGAGACAAACCCAAATCAATGCAAATGATGGAAAGGTATATTTTTAGTGCCAACTGAAATTGCAGATTGAGATTGACTAACATAGCGCAGTTCAAAGATCAAAGTTCTAGCATTTGTCAGGTAGCAAGAGCTTTTTTATTCATTTAGAATAAAAGAAAATAAAATGCACAGATGTATCAAATGGAAATATAAACGGGAAAGAAAAAGTTAACAGTGTTGGAAGTACCTTAGAAGGATGTGGCAACATAGCTGCCCCTGAAGATAAGAAAAATCCAGGCGGTGAATTCTCGGTCTCCCTGTTATATGAAAAACATGGACTAACATGAGGGATAGATGAAACAGCATCCCAAGGCATTAAAGAGATGTTACGCTAACATGAAGAATCAAGATTTCAAGGAGGATTGCTGCCCCATAACCTAATAGTAATAAGATAACTAACATAAGTGACACAGTTTACAGTTATCATCAGGTCACTTTTATCCATGTATTCTTCGTAAAGAAGGACTACACTATTGCTGGTAACTCGGTGCCTAAGAAACCAAAAAAAAAAAATGTAAAAAAAAAGAGATAAATAAACAAAGTAAATAAATAATTTAAGCGACAACTAGCAGATTAATGCTGTAGACTACAGAAACAATTAATACCATGGAACCAGACAAGAACAAGCAAGAACATTTGCCATGTTTCCTTGCATTTTTTTATAATTTTTCTTACACGGTTTTACACAAAATCCGCTTCGCATTTTAGGCACCAAATAGGCACAAATGTAGGCATATTGAAATGGAAAAGAAATAAGAGTTTTACTAACAGAAGCTCCAACATCTTGCACCCCTACCAACCTTGAACTTGTAATTTCTGCACCAACACCGCTTTTTATACTGCCTTCAATGCTTTCAGCTATAAATTCTGGCACTACAGTATTTTCTACCTAAAAAACAGAAAGCACTTGTCTTTGTCACTTGTACTGTGAATTGAGCAACAGACATACCACTAAAAGGATCTTATTGCACCAGGAAAATATCAGTCAGCCATGCAACTCCCTTACGAATTTATTCTGGATATGAAAACTGAAATTAGATATTGAAATTCATCAACTATACATTATGAGATATGCAATAGGTACAACGAGAGAGCATACATATTACTATTTAGTTTTAGCAATTTTAGTTAATTAAATAGTTGCAAGCATTAGTCATACCCTAACTAAAAACGACACGGATATGGGTATTGGTAGTTGATACGAATATGAAGTGTTCGACACGTTGGCGAAAAAGAACATATTACGAGATACGATAGGGACACGCCTGTATATTTTAGTATTATTTACTTTTTTAGCAATAAGTTTAGAATATTCCTCAATTTTCATTAACTTATACTTTTTGGTCAATATTGTTTGTCATGTACTACTAACTTAATTGCCATAATATGCATGTAATACAAGTATAGAATTGAAACTTTTCAAAGGTACGTGAAAAAGTTGATCTAAGCATGAAGCGTCAGATGGGAGCATCCACGAGTGTTAATACAAGTATCCAATACATGTCAACGCGCTTTTTTTTTTTTGTAGAAATAGTGACGTTGTTAAATAGTTTAGGATCTTTAGCGTATTTCTAAAAGAAATTACATAAGCCTTGTACGGAATTCAGATTATAACTTCCTATCTTTTTTATTGCTTCATCTTCTACAACTCCCCCTAAATTCTCTTCTTTTACAAATTTTTCCCTTTCTTCTTTTCGCGATCTTACAATCTCCTTCTTTTACACTTTGCTGTGCCAAAAGGTTGCATTGACACATTCCAATCTAAGGAAAGGGGCCCAGTAGATGGTGCATTATGTCCAGTGTTACTGCCGATACTGCAAACAAACTAAGCCTTAAGAGCCCTCCTCAAGCAGGTCCCATGTTAACACTGAGTCTCTCTATACTTAATGCAAGGTTAGGGAGATGCAGGAACACTGGTACAGGCCAGCTGGCGAAAACGTAGAACAATGACAAGGAGATTTTCATCACTGCAAAGAGATACCGACACAAGATATCTCTCTGAGACCTTGTGAACTAGGGATGTAGGCTCTCTCAAATAGAGAAAATACATGTAATAGAAAAGATCGTTCTACTCTAAAACAGCTTTATTCATCAAACTTATTAGCAATTTTATATCATGCCTATATTTATCGGTTAAATAAAACAAAGCGCCTAAAGTAATATTATTGCCTATGACCCTAACATGACATTCTAAAACATCAAAATGAAGAATGAAAATCTCCTAAGGCTCCCCCTCACCAACATACTGGAAGCGCCTAAACTAACAGTATTACCTATAACCCTATTATTACCTATAACCCTATCCTGACATTCTAAACACTCAAATAAAGCCTAGAAACCTCCTAAAGCTAAAAACAAAATACAAACAAAAAAAGAAACCTGAATATTCTCAACTAACATAACTTTTCTTTCAAACAAAAAGTTGTGATGACACCAGCAAGACCATTCAACCTGTCCAAACACTAGGCGATTCGCTTTCAAACTTGATGGTGACCGTGAAAATGTAGTTTTTTTTTGTTATGGGGTGAGGAGAACCTCTATGTGTGTTTCAAGGCACGGTTCTATTTTTCCTTATTTACTTTTTGTTGTATACCTAAGGATTTTCAATGGAAATGAACCTTTAAAAAGTTAAAACAAAGAAAGAAGGACTGATCTCTCTCAATGATTTAGTCATTTTTCTTTTTCATGTTATGCATATAAAATTAACCACACACAAAATTATATATCCTATATCTTTCTGAATTACCGTATTGCACACGAATAAATTGCTTTATATGAATGTAATAAGTATTACCAGATGTATATATTTTAGATGAATTGTGTACATAATCACAAACACAACTAGATTTGAAAAGGGGGAAAATCTAACCATTTCTGAACTTTGAACTACACTTACCTTCCCATGCTCGTCTTCAGCAATGTGGCTTGTCTCCACGTCTTCCAGTGTAGAATCAATCTCAACAGCAGAGACTGGTAGAATATCAAGCACATCATTCTTCAGACCTTCTTCATTCAACAAACTCATTTCGAAATCCTGAACGTGATCAATTGCTGCATCACGGCACGAATCCATCATTTGAACGTTGACGTTTTCCCCAGCACCACCACTATCTACGGAAGCATCACTCAATTCAGATTTCGCAACAATAGACTGAGACATAACCTCATCCACAATCTTCTCTCGAGAATCACAATTACTTTCAATTTTAACACCACTGCCAAGCTCCAACTCAACAGACGCAGCCATTACTTGATCTTTTTCCTTGCCTTCAGAATCATCCTCCTCAGAGTCTACAGTTGTATCCACATCAAGCACAGAGTCGGGCTCTGAGCAGGCATTCGGAACCAACACTTGGACTCTATCCTTCCCTTTACTACAATCATCCTCAATTCTTGACCTTTCAACCTCCATAATCGCTACCAATCCACCACCATCACTTTCCAAAGTATCAGTCTCAGGACAAAGAAAAGCTTGGCCTTTATCCGAAGAAGCGACATTAATTTCTTTCTGAATTGTATTGCTCATCATCTCCTTGTCATTATCGCTGATCTCCATCTTCTCTTGTGCAACTCTCAAAGGCTCTTCAACTGAAACACTGGATGATTCTACAAGTGCTTTCGCCTCAGATGAGTCTCCGAACCTGAAATAGATGCTTCCATCCGAACATTCTGCAGCAGAAATGACCAACGGAAGTAGAATTAAGCAACAAGGACACACGGAAGAATTCATCGATCGAAATTGAGAACAAGAAACCGAATTGAAAAGAATATATGTGATTAGCGTACCAGTGGTCGATATGATGTCGAAATCGGGAGGTTTTGCGAAAATATGATGAGGTGATCGTGATCGTGATCGTGATCGTCTTCGTTTGGGAGAGCGTTGAATGTGAGAGAGTGGGATGAGGGGGTAGGGTTTGGGAGAAATGTTGCTGTTGTTGTTTTTGGAAGAAGAGATGAAGAGAGAGTGAAAGGGGGAAGTGGTAAACAAGGAATCCGCCATTTTAGTTAATTATATTGAGGAGTCCGCGAAGGTGGAGGTGGAGTAGGAGGAGATGGACTCCTATGACTCGTGTGGTGCGGGAGGACTTGAACCTGAGGGAAGGAAATAACGGACGTGGTTGAGGATGAGATGTGACACGTCACAACCAGGGGGAGTTCATGTCTCTAAACAATATCAACCATTCTAGCCGGCTAGGTTTGCTAGCTATTTTGTTTTTTCTGTAAAGTTTGAGTATTTTACATTTTTAACATTTGTTTAGGTGGTGTTTATGACTGTGTTTTAAATAAAATAGGTAAAAAATGTAAAAATATTAAAAAATAGCTAACAAAACTTGGTTGGCTGAACTTATTTTTTTTTTTTTAAATTGGGTCGTTGATCATTTTTATTTATTTATTAATCCATGCCCGAAGGCTACATGACCAACCCTATAAAGTTAACCAAATCAGGCCCGAAGGCTACAATATTGTTGCCACTTAATATCCTCGTCGCCTAATCCTAACTGGTGAATCTCGAACCCGCGATATCTCACAAAGAAAGTGAATGTCCAACCAACTGAGCTACAATTGGTGGACGACTTACTCTTCTCTTTATCTGTGTTTTGGATCATGTATGTTTTTTGTTTGGCTCCCACCGTTTGACACCACCAATTCTGCTCAAGAACACCAGTGTTTTAAAAATCGGCCTAGGCGGCGCTAGAAGGTAGAAAATCGCCCAGATTAATGGTTGGGCGGGTCTGGGCAATTTTTTTTATTTTTTTATTTTTTAAAAAGGTAGATTGTGTTCTTATTTTATTTTTCTTTCCTCTTTTTTAGAAATAAACTATTTAATTGATTTTTATTCAGTATATGTCTAATTGTAGCAAATGATGATTACTTAATGAAATTCCCAAAGGATCTGCCGGTACCAATTTTACTAATGTAGATTTTATCAAACATGACTGAGGTTATTCATGCAATTTGAAGAAAAATAAAAGAGTTGATTTGGATATTTGAACACAAATTCAATTTTATATAAAGTACCCATCATGACCAACTTCAGTCATTTGAGTTTTAATAAATTTTGTTCATGATTGTTAATTTTTCATGTTTTTAAATTTTGCATATGTATCTTGGCATTAAATTGGATGTAATTGATAATGTATTATGCTTAACTTTTGTAAATTATTAAAGTTATAATACAAAACCTAAGACCTCCTAGGTGCCGCCTAGGCCCTTGGGCGCTAGGCACCTGCTCGCCGCCCGCCCAGCGCCTAGCGCTTTTTAGAACACTGAAGAACACTACCATTCTCTTACTTTCTCAAGTACATCACCACCTACTAAATGACACTATCAATATAAACTCGTTTTCTCTAATTTATCTCCCTTATCTCACCCTCTCGTATCTTCTCTTTTCTCTCAGAAACAACAACACCATCACACCACCTTGCCCCGCCCGCTCTGCCACCACTACACCACCTCACCCCACCATGCCCCCGGTCAGCCAGCCAGCCACACTTTTTTTTTTCTTCTTTTCATTTTCTTCTCCTATCTTCTTTTTATCTTCTCTTCAATTTCTTCTCCTATTTTCTCAAGAACAACATGGACTGGGCAACAACAACCACCCAGCTGCATAGCCTCTCCCCCTCTGTTTTTTTTTTTTTATAATTTTACATAAACATTAACGATGTGCAATACATGTCATTGAAAGAAATGCAGAAAAATCAACGACATGCAATGTAAGACATACTACGGTTCTAGATATCACGCCCTAACGATGTGAGACATATTTTATGACATGCATCACACGTCCTCGAATTGCCATAGGAGAAATTTCAAAAAATGGATAGAGTTGAGGTTTTTGTCTAAACGCAGCGGATCTTACGAGCCAGAATATCCCATTCGCAAGCTCACAGGATCCAATGCGTTTGGAAAAAAACCATGACTCTATCCATTTTTTGTGGGACGATTCGAGGACATGCGATGATGTCGTGGTCTGAGGTCGTATTATGTTTTGCGTTGCATGTCGTTGAACTTTCTGCATTTCTTTTGACGACATGCATTGCACATCGTTAATGGTTATGTAAAATTAATAATAATAATAATAATAACCCAGAGGAAGGGGATGGTTGTGCGGCGAGGGCAAGGGAAAAGTGGTTGTTGCTACTCCGTCCCTGTTATTCTTGAGAATAGAGGAGAAGAAAATGAAGAGAATAAAATAGGAAGAAACGTGTGACTGGCGGTGGCGAGGTGGTGGAACTATTCGCGATGGAAAAGAAAGAGAAGAGAGTTGTAGTTTTTTTTTTTTTTTTTGCTTATAATGGTGTATTATTTAGCACATTAATAAAAGGGTTGTGATGTCCTTCAACAGAATTGGCGGGGTCATACAGTCGGACCTTTTTGTTTTCTATGGGAAATCTATCTTCACAAATATGAAACAAACATGTGCCTATAAGACACCACCCATTATCTCTCTATCTATTAATTTAATATTATGAAAGTCCAAAAGGAATAAATGAATTCTTTTTATTGGAAAGCAAGCGAGGTTTGAAAGGATCTCTAAACCTTTATATATTTAAAAAAAAAAATGGAGGGGGGGGGGGGGGGGGAGAGAATGGATTTTGGTGATAAGAAAATATTTTTAATGACCTATTTGAATCCAATAACATTTTATTATAAAATAATGACCCAAGCACGTGCTCCCATATACTTGCGTGTTTTAGGTTGTTTCAAACTTGTGTTTGGTAGTTAAATTTGTATTTACACGTTAAACTCTTATTCTTCACTACACTCAGCAATATGAACTCACTAAAACATACACACAGAAAGGGAGAAAGAGAGATATACATGCCGAGGGGGTGACTTGAATACACAGAGGAGGAGATCGAAAAGAGTGAGAGATCTGAGAAGGAGGGGAAGCTTGCTCTGCATGTGAAGGTTAAAATGTTTAGCCATTATGAGAGGATTTCAAGTAACGTGTCTTCAATTTAGAATAAAATTATTTTTTATCATCATTCTTTACCCGGAGTAGAACATAAGCCTAAAAGTTTTGAAGATGCCCATTTAGGAACAAGAAATTTATATTTGAATTTTTAAATAAAACACTATGTATCAATGTAAGTTTAATTCGAGAAGTTTCTAGGAGGCATGAAAATATTTCTAAAATAAAAATAAAATGGGGACCTATACTTTGATTATTTCTTTGCTTTGCAATTTTTTTCTGAACGAAATATTTTTTTTCTGCACAACTCTACATGTGAAGTCTGCATAGCCGGTTGGTGAAACTGAATATTTGAAATTCATAGACCCCTTATTTTCATCTTTTTTGATTTTACCATATTTCTTTGACCCTCGTGTTTTATTTTTTTCCGTACAAATATGGATTTTAGGGGTTTGTAATAATAATTTATTTTTATTTTTTATTCACAATAAATATATATTAATCTGGATTTATTCATATAATTTCTTTTTTTCATTCATTTAATCAATCAAATAATATCCAGCAACCCAAAACCAAAAGTAGACCCTTGGGCCCAATATCTAATAAAAGGAGCTTTGCTACAGAGCGAGGGAGGGAGCGAGGGAAAGGGGGCGAGGGATGGGTGGTAACCACCCATCCGCCTCGAGATGAGCGCATCAAATTTGAGATGTGCGATGACGCTCATCTCGAGGCGAATGGGTGGCTTTCACCCATCCCTCGCTCCCTCCCTCGTTCCCTCCCTCGACCCCTAGAATTTTCCCTAATAAAAGATAAAATCTTAAGTACAATATTTCGATTCCTCTCATTTGACACATCATCAAAACAAAAAAGCAAACTCTTCATGCTCTAGGCCAGTGAACTAACAACTAACTCATGGAGATCCACACTAGGTACTAGGCTAGCTAAATGATTGGCTGACATTCAATTGAATTTCCAAATTTGAAGTAGTAATATCTTGTCATTACACATGCAAGTTATTTTTGAAATATTATTTCAAGTATGCGGAGTAGATTTTTATGAAATTAAACATCAATCAAAACCACTTGGATATTATGCAAAACATGGAACAATAACTGTTTCACTAGGAGATACGTGTATGCTTGCATCTACTTGCCTAATTGGTACAATACATTGAAGATATTATATAGCTCAAGTCAAATCCATTCACAATTTGTTATCTAGCTCAATGACTATTATGGATGAAACATTAAAGAGCTTTGCTAGCTGTCGAGGGGAGGAGCGAGGAAACCAGCGAGGGAAATGAGGTGGAGGGGGTGGAAACCGTCCACCCCCCTCGAGATGTGCGCGTGAAAAGTCAACGCTCACATCTCGAGGGGGGTGGACGGTTTCCACCCCCTCCACCTCATTTCCCTCGCTGGTTTCCTCGCTCAAATCCTCGACATTTAGAATTTCTGAACATTAAAGGGTTTGCTCATTTATAGACATGGACAGAGACACGAGATTACAAGATCAAATTTGTTCTTGAAAAGATGAAGGTGTGAGGTAATGAGTAACGACTCTATGGGGGAAAGTGTGTGTGAATTGTCCAGGGCTTAGACGCTTAGCGTGCTCATGAAAATACATAAAACATAGAGGGTGTTTGTTTTTGCTTTTGAATGGAGTCAGAAGTGAATCACCTTGTTTAATAAGAAGTGAATCACCTTGTTTAGAGTGTTTGTTTTTACTTCTGATTGGAGTAAGTAACATGGAGGTGCTGACCACTTAGCACTGAGTGCTTAGATAAAAATTATTTCAATAATAACCTTAACATAATTTTATAATAACAATTGTTGCCCCCATCTTCTTAAAAATAAGTAGGGATAAATTTTGACGGCACACATTCATTCTCTTCACCAAGCATTGTGGTTCTCCTTCGTCTTTGTTTTCTTTATCTGTATTTTAAAGTTTTTCTTCATCTCTCCCTCTCATGTATATTTTCAACTCTCCTTCATCTTTGGTCATATTTTGATATTCTTATAATGAAAGGTATAGTAACATTATCTAGGATTTGAATAATTATTGAGTATGATTTTAAGTCGTAAATTTTTTCAGCTCAGTGGGGCAAAATTGTCAATCAGTTCTCATTCAACATCTTAAAACAAACACATTTTAATTTTACAGCTTCTAATTAGCAGCTCATTCAAAAGCAAAACAAACAGTTCATTCAGAATCTCGTTCAGAACTTCCAACTCCAGTTAGAAGTTAGCTTCTAAGCACTTAAAAAAAACAAACGCATAGTGTGCTCACCCTTGGAATTGTTGACCACAGGGAATGTGTTAGGAGCTAATTAGTACCACATTCTATAAAAATGCGACATCAATTTGGCTAATTGGATTGGATTACTCTCATAAGCCTCTAGACATCTTAGGTTGATGAAGTAGAATCGAGATTGTTTATACCGACAGCAGACATCTGAAGAGTTTGAGTTAAAAAAAAAACACGACGAGAATCACGTATTTCAAGTTTATCCCTTTTGATGACAAGTTGTTGATTTGGTTGCGTTTCTTCTTAATTTTCTTAAGGGTCCAGATGATTTTCTGATAGTGTAAGTCCCTAAAGCACATAACATGCATTGGGACTACAAAAAATGATCTTGAGAAGGTTAGGAAATGTGTAGATGTTCTACTTTCTTCTTGGTTTTTTAAGTTGTAGAATCTGAAATTGTAAATGATTTTTGATGAAGTATAATTCCTTATAGCGCTGTTGGGACCAGGTTAGAAAGTGGTTAGAAATATATACATTAGGAACTCTATTTATCTCCTAATACTCCTAATCTGATTACCGTCTAACTGTTAATTGTCTACCAACCATGCAACAATCCTTTTGTGCTACCATTCTTCATTATCAGTTTTTTGTTGGTGAAAAACAAAGCAAACAACTTCAAAGGAAATTCTAGACAATTTTTACCAATGGAAGAATCAATTAATATCGCCATACCAATATTCAATGCAAAGAAAGTAAATAAAAGAACACCAAAATATACATGAAAAACTCTTCAATGTGAAGGGTAAAAAAAACCACAGACAAATCCGATCAATTCACTAATCAATAAAAAGAAGTACAATGTTCTTCTCAACCTTTTTGCATAAAGCTTGAGGAATACAATAACTAATACAGCGATTAGTGTGGGAGCAAAAATAACCTTTAGCCCAATTGGATAAAGAAGCCCAAAGATTTGGGTCTTTCCTAAGAAACCTGAAGATTATCCACGAAAGCTATAAGTATAGAAGGCTCGAGCCCGGGCCCAATACAAACTCAATATCAGTAGAACACTATCTTCTCAGCAGAGGAGAAGTGCTCGGCGCCAACCACCATGCTCAGCTGAGCATATGGGCTTGCAGAAGAGATATCTCAAAACAGGTGACCAATCATGGAAGTTACAACTGCCTAAAAGAAGTTGCAACCGCTTGCAAGTAGATAACCTACTAATCTGCCACGCGTCTTACTAATCTGTCACGTGTCTTACTCATCAGCCACGTATCTCACTCATCAGCCAACAGTTAATTCTTTCAGCCTCTATAAATAGTCAAATGCAAAACCTTCTGGAGGTAACATTTTCCTGACTTTCAATTTTCTCTTCAAATATAGAGATATTTCTCATTTTCCTAAAGACATTGTTCTAACTTTGGCATCGGAGTCCCCGTGGCAGGCACCACACCGGTGTCAAGAATTAATTTCTACCTTGTGCAAATTACACCGCGTGATTCTATCTTATGCAGATTGCTCCCCGTGATCAGCACGTGTCCACAAATTGGTGCTTTCAATGAGAGCTTGAATCAAACTCATTGCATGTTCTTTTCCATTCACAAAAAAAACTTTCATTCATTCAGTTTCAATTTCACTCACAAACACCTTTTCAATTTAATACAATGGTGAGAACTCGAAAACAAACTAGCAAAAATAATTTTACAAGGTATTCTGCTTGTACTAGGCTACCATCGTCATCACAGGTTCAACCGTTACCAGCCGGACAACCACTGATAGTGGGTCTGCCACCGCCTGCTGACCATCAATCACAACCTTCTGCCACAAGCCAAATGGAGATGACACCACAAAATAATCTTGCAGGTCAGATCGCCAATCTGACCAAAATATTAAAATAACAAGCCCAGGTGGTAGAGCGAACAACCAAGGCAGACAACACATCGCCGTCTGCCAACAGATCATGCACATAGAAGTGGAAGTAGTCATCCATCAAATGGAAATAATCCCTCTGGAAGCATTCATTCGAGATTAGGGCCACGAGTAAATGTGCACTCTAGGCTCGGACCTCAAAGGGAAATCTTTTCAAGATTGGGCTCCCAAACAACTGTGCACTCAAGGCTAGGACCGCAGACTACACCCAATATAAGTGGTCAGCACAGAAGCCAGAATCCCAATGGATGCGAACAACACAGGGGACCAGACCACTACACTGATTTATCCCACGTCCCACATTCAGAGGCTCGTCAAATCAAGAGGATCCTTCAGGCGAATCATATTGAGACTCTACCTCACTCACATGTAGGTAAGTCACAATCAAATTCAAAATATGATGAGTCATCTACCGCAGATAATCAGAATCGAAATCACCATACGGCCGATCAGCAAGATACACACAAGCCATTGGGAGCAGATGATGTGGCACGAATGGTCAAAGAGCAGTTGATGAATTTACAGGTTATGCGAAATCCAGATGATACTCTGCGCAGAGAAATGGCCTTGGTAAACACTTCACCTTTTACAGATAACATCGAAGAGGCTCCTCCACCAGCAAGGTTTACCACACCAACCTTTACCCCTTTCAAGGGAGATTCTGATCCTGAGAGGCACTTGAAGCATTTTTGAAGCGTCATGACTCTGCATAAAAATGATGATCCGCTTATGTGCAAAATATTTGCTATGACTTTACATGGAGTAGCCCAAGATTGGTTTCACACTTTGACCCCCCAGTCGATCAACAACTTTGGAGATCTATCCCTTGTCTTCACAAAAGAATATTCGTCTTACCAAACTGTCAAAAAGCATGCTGATAATCTCTTCAACGTGAAAAAGAAGTCAAATGAATCGCTCAGAGACTTCATTAAAAGATTCAAGGCAAAAAAAGCGAGCATAGTTTGGTGTGATGATCAAATTGCGTCCTCAGCTTTCAGGAAGGATCTGCCCGCAGATCATCCGTTGTATGGCGAGCTGACCATGAAACCAGGTAAAACTCTTGCAGAAGTCTTCACCATGGCAGAATATGCATTGTGGGACGATGAAAAAAATATTGCTAAGGTATCTGATGTGTTCAAGAAGGATAGCCAACCTACACAAAAGAATACAGATCAAAAGGAGAGTAAGAAGAACAGGGGTGACAAGCGTAGAACACGCTCTCCAACAAAAGACCAGTAGAGCATACACAAAGTTCTTGGTTCCAATCAATCAAATTCTCCACGAAATAAAGAACCAACCTTGGCTGAAGAGACTGCCACCCATGAAGAAAGATCCGACAAAAAGAAATCCGAATAAATATTGTGCATTCCATGGAGCCACTGGTCACTTGACAAAAGAATGTCGAGCATGGAAGGACCACCTTGAGGAGTTAGTCAAAGCGGGACATTGCACAGAGTATGTAGCCAAAAAAGCCATTAAGCAAATTGAAGAAAGAGATGCAGCCAAGGAACCTCCAAAGAAAGTCATAAGAATCAATGGAATTTTTGTTGAATCTGAACTTTTTGGTTCCACCAATAATGAAAGGAAGCGAAAGATCAAACAAACAACTTCGGTTGCTCAAGTGCAATCGCATCAGTCGATGGCCCCACAACTAGTTCCTCAATCGAAAATCAGATGATTGGCTACACTAAAAGTGACCTGCAGGGCCTTGATCTACCACATGAAGACGCACTTGTCATCAGGATCCAGATCACTCATGCAATGATCGATAGAATTCATGTAGATGAGGGAAGTGCAGTCAATATACTTCAACTTTCGGTTGTCAAATAAATGAATTTAGAATCACTTATCACCAAAAAGACAAAAGTCTTGACTGCCTTTAATGGGACTACATCAGTAACAATTGGCACTATGATTCTAGACGTCTACTCACCACCAGTCATCTGCTCAGACCTTTATGATAATAGATGAGCCCTCTCCCTACAACGGACTTTTGGGGAGACCATGGATAATAAAAATTGATGTCGTCACGTCTTCTCTACACCAAAAAATCAGATATCCAATCCCAGAAGGTGGAGTTGGAGAAATAAAGAGTGATCAAGCGATTGCAAGGAGGTGTGCTGCCTGAGTCTTGAAGGAAACAAAACATAAGGAATTTATTCCCGTCACTTCAGCCTTAGCGAAAGGGAAGAAGCCTTCTACCTCCCAATAGCAATTACAGCACCAGGATCAAGAAGGAGAAGTTCAATTCGAATCCTCAGTTGAGGAAGGATGGAGACCAGAAGAAGACACAGAACTTGTAATTCTTTATCCTAATCTCCCTAAAAGACAGGCGAAAATTGGCTCTCGCCTCAACGCAAAGCTTATTAATTTCCTCCAAAGCAACAAAGATGTGTTCGCTTGGTCAACCTCAGACATGCCCGGAATTGATCCAACTGTGATCTGCCATAAACTACATGTAGACCCGGCCTTTAGGCCTATCGTGCAAAAGAGGCGAAACTTTGCCCCGAAAAGAGTAGCAATCATTGAAGCAGAAATTGACAAGCTCTTGGCAGCCGGTTTCATCGAGGAGGTATCCTACACCAACTGGTTGGCAAATGTGGTATTAGTCAAGAAAAAAGAAAAAAAGGAAAATGGAGAGTTTGTGTAGATTACACTGACCTCAACAAAGCATGTCCCAAAGACAACTATCATCTGCCTCGCATTGATCAGTTAGTAGACTCTACATCTGGTAACCAGTTGCTCAACTTTATGGATGTTTATTCAGGTTATAATCAGATTATGATGTACGAACCTGATAAAGCCAAAACTTCATTCGTTATCGAAAGGGGGACTTACTGCTACAAGGTAATGCCTTTTGGTTTAAAAAATGTCGAAGCAGCCTATCAAAGGTTAATGAACAAAATCTTCAAGCATTTAATTGGAATAACCATGGAGGTTTACGTAGACGACATCCTAATTAAAGGTCCTCAGCGGGCAGATCACATCAGAAATCTTGAAGAAACGTTTAGAATTCTAAGGAAATATCGAATGAAGTTAAATCCAGAGAAATTCCCTTTTGGAGTTTCATCAGGAAGATTTTTTGGGTACCTAGTCACCCAGATGGGAGTTGAAGCTCATCCAAATCAAATCAAAGCCATCATTGACATGAAGTCACCATCAACTCCAAAAGAAATCCAAAGTCTCATAGGTAGAGCAGCCGCTTTGAATCGATTCCTAAACAGATCAACAGACAAGTGTAAACCATTTTTTAAAGCATTGAGAAAAGGAAAGAGAGACAAATGGATGAAGAATGTGAAACTGCATTTAAAAATTTGAAAACTTACTTATCTTCTCCTCCTCTACTGTCAAAACCTCAGCCGGGAGAGGACTTGTACCTCTAGTTAGCAGTTTCAAATGTGGCAGTGAGTTCAACTCTCATCAGAGAAGAACTAGGGGCACAACTTCCTGTATTTTACATATCTAAAGCTTTTCTCGATGCTGAGACCAGGTACCCAACAATGGAAAAAATTAATTTTAGCACTTTTAAGCAAAGAAGTTAAGACCTTACTTTCAAGCCCATCGAGTGATTATCATGACGAAATATCCTTTACGGTCAATTCTCCACAGCCCAGATGCATCTAAAAGAATCATGAAATGGGCCATTGAGTTAAGCCAATACGATTTGATCTATCGGCCAAGGACATCCATAAAGGCTCAAGCCTTAGCAGATTTCATAGTAGAATTCACACCTTCCTCAGCCGCTGAGACAAAGTCAACCAGCAGAGCAGTGTCGCACCCCTCAACAGCAGAAGATTCCTCAGTTCATACTGGAATAGGGGCAGATCAGCACAAAGATATGTGGCACTTATATGTAGATGGGTCGTCAAATCACAAGGGTGCCGGAGCAGGACTTATCTTATTCACGCCCGATGGAACCATGGTAGAACAAACCATTACACTTGGTTTCAAAGCTTCCAATAATGAAGCAGAGTACGAGGCCTTACTTGCTGGACTACGCTTAGCAAAGGAGTTGTCCGTTAAAAGGCTAGCCATCTATTCGGATTCTCAGCTTATAACCAGTCAAGCATCTGGTGAATACATTGCAAAACACCCAAGGATGATCCTCTATCTAGACAAAGTTCAAGAACTTTTGAAGGCTTTTCCAATATTCACAATTAAGCAGGTCCCTAGAGCAAGAAACTCTCATGCAGATGCATTAGCGAACTTGGGGTCAGCCTTAGATAATCAATTCAAGCGTTCCATCTCAGTAGAGCACTTGGAGACGCCAAGTATTGAAGAAGCAGCCGAGTTGATGATAATCGATGCTAATCCTATTTGGCAAGATCCTGATATTCACATAATTATTACATAATATATCCCTTAATTTATATATGTTAGTGTTTCGATTATTATATTTTATAATAATTATTTTGTTTTCATGTCTTTGTAGGAATTTGAGCGTGAACGATGAAATCGAATTAAGGCGACAATTTAAGGAATGACATTTGGTCGATTCTAGCGGTGGTACAAAGTAGAGGGACACATATCTAAACCTAGGTCCACCTAATTTAACCTAAGCCCAAACCCAAAATGCTAACCTAAAAACCCAATAGGAGAACCCTATTTAGCTCTCTCCATCTTAGAGAAAGTATTTGCTCGCTCTCTTCTTCCACATCCCTTCTCCCCTCCTCTCTTTTCCAGCCACCATGCCAATCCACCCAGCCGGCAATCCTCGCTCGGTAGGAGAGACAACAGCGCGATCACCCCACCATCACCACCTCGTCCTCGTCCTCCACTATCAGCCACCACCATCTCCCTGTCCCTGCTCCTCTCCTATGTCCACACAGCCACCACTACCATCTCGTTCTCCCACCATCAGCCACCACGCACACCACGAAACAGACCACCACCGCCACTAATCACCGTGAAACAGGGGAGTGACAACCCTGTTTCACGTTAAATACCTAACCTCGCCACCAAGCCTCGCCATCACCACCATCAACCTTCTCACTGTTTCTCTCTCTCTCACGACCACCGTTACGACCAGACCACGCAACCACCGTCGCCGCGAAACAGACCTCGCGATAGAGCACCGCCCTGTTTTCTTCTCTCTCCCTGTCTCCCTCTTCCATTCTCTCCCTATCCTTCTTCGGTCATCCATCTCCCGTCCCTCTCTCTCTCTTGCAAGGACGAACTCGCAAGAAGTAGCAGAAACAGGGAGGCGCTCCCAGTTTCACCGTCTTTGTTTCGTTTCCTCCTTCGCGTTCTTTTTGTTATCTCATTATTTCTTCACTCTCTCTCTGTTCTTGCAGGTACCAGATTCGGTCGGGAGGATAGGACACTCGCGAGGAGCGAAGCAGCAGCGGCGGAGCAGGCGGTGTCGCGCTGGAGATGAAGGCAGACTTGCGCGGAATTCGAGCGGGAGAAAACTGTTTTCAAAACTGAAAAAAGTCTTAGCTATTGACACCCCGAGAACCTGTAAGAGCCACCACAGTGCAATTTCAACCCTTTTTCTCGAGATTCGCGTCCGTGCAGAGATGACTTCCACCTCCATTGATGCTGTGACCACCGCTACCATGGAGAGCTAAACCCTTCGCCAAGGCTACGATGAAACCACAGGGTTTCCTAGAGTTTGTTGTATTTAAATTTATTATTTTCTTTATGCTTGAACGTTAAACACATTTGATTTCTGTGTTTCAATAATTTGCTTTCACCGATTATATCCTGATTAATTATCTAGACTAGTCGGTAGTTGGAAGTACCATTTGTTGAAATTCAAAGCCTGATTTAATCAATTAATCTGAATTTGTGATTGTGTGTGCCGTAAGAAGACATGCAATGCTAGGGGTTTAGGATTAGTTAAAATAAACCTGTGACTGCGTGTGTCGTAAGAAGACACGCAATGCTAGGGGTTTATACCTTTGTTGAAATCAATTGCGAACTTAGATTAATCTTTAGGTTAGTCATGTTAATTTTTGAAAATAATAATTTGGATTACACAAATCTCAAAGAACCTGTGGTGGAGTCAATGCCTTGGTTTTCCTTCTCATATTCTTAAAAACTTTTTATTTTGCTTTTTAATTTGATTTTTAGTTTAGATATTTTAATTGTTGTAACCCCATTTAAATTAATTTAAGTAAACTCTGAAATTTAATTGCAACCACAGTCCTTGTGGGATCGACCTGTACTTGCCCTTGTCTACCAGTTAGACACTCTGCACTTGCAGTTATTACAAGTAGGTTAAATTAACCTATTTATTTAGGTTAGTTAAATCTGCATCAAGTTTTTGGCACCGTTGCCGGGGACTGTAGCGTGTAATTGAATTTAAGAGTTTATTTTCACTAGTTTGTAGTTTAGGTTTAAAAAAAAAAAAAAAAATTAGGTCAGATATAAGATTGCTTTTGCTTTTAAGATAGGCTTGATTTTATTTTTTTAGTTATTTCTTTTAAGTCTTAAGAAGTTTTGATACTTGTTTTTGTTATTTTTGCAGGTATTAACAGGTAGGAAGCATATATTACAGATTACACGCCTCTCAAGAAAATTGGACGATCCTGCAAACATCAAGGAAAGTTTTTATTTTTATTTTTTTATTTTGTGAGGAGAGTTTTAATTTTATTTTCACCTCATTTTACGAGTGTGTGGTGTAATAATTTTTGAGAACTCTACTGTTTTTCATTTTGTTTAATCACAAAAAAAAAACCCTAATTCTCTAAGTCAAAAGAAAATATAGGGAAACAATTTTAATTGTTACCCAATAATTTCTTGTGATTTAGAAATCCGACTTCTAAGACCAAGACCAGTAAATTTATTTGCATGTGCTTGTGTGTTGAGTGAAACGGATAAAAAGAAGTCGAACATTTTTTTTTGAATTGTGCTAACTTTTTGTGCAGAACGGAATACGCACACTGTAAGTACTTCTATCACACGCAACGTATTAGCGACTCGGGTGCTTTGTGTAATTGTTTGAAATTGTGTGATTGGTTATTTAATTTCTGTAATTGTGGATGCTAAACTTTAGTAATTCATAATAAGCAGACCCAGCTTCTAAATAGAAACTGGTGGGACTTGATATCCCCACCTCATCACTCCAGCTGTGTGCAACCAATAGCCAAACATAATTAAAATCAATTAGCAAGTTAGATAGAGTCATCTTTTAGGTACGGTGTTCATAGGACAACAAGGACCAAGGTGAATCCAATAATTTTTGTGTTGACCAAAGCTAAAAGTGACGATGGGTTTAATCATTCAATGAACTCCGAGAGGCCACTGCCACAAGGTAACTTACCCGGTACGCCGAGTCATAAGTAAGCTACGATCCACAAGAAGAATTGGTGTAACCAACAGTTTTGGGTTAAGAACACAAGCCTCAAGTGTACATCTAATGTCACATCGTTCTCACATCTACTGGCTTACAGAGCGGTAGCACAAGGAAGTACTTAATTGGACCATTGTGACCTCCTTCTCTTGTGCGATAATCCGATTTCTTTGAAACAAAACTCTAGCCTACTGATTTTGAACTTTGCGGTGTAAAGTGTACACTCTTAGGATCAACTTGTAGCACCAATTGCTTTGTCATAAATATTACATAAGAAATAATTGTCCCCCAAAAATAAAAAGATAATTGATCTCAAAAACGTTGATTGCTTAGGGAGGCAAGTTTCTTGTGCATTTATTGGTTGCTGATTGCGTGTAAGCCTGTGTATATTTTTAGAGTTAGTGCTTTAAAAAAAAATGAACCTCAATAATTATCCATATTGGTTTCCTGAGCAAGTCAATGCATTTAATGCCATGCGACAACTTGATTATGCTCCATATTTAGATTATTACAACTCAGGTTCCGCATATTATCCTGACTTCCTCTCACCTTCTACTGAGGATAAAGACTCTAAGGATTACTTCTCCCCTTCTACCTCAAAGCTCGAAACAACTATTATGACGATGACTCGGAAATTAGATGCATTTATGAATTTGACTCAACCCCTACCTCCCACTAATGTTTCATTTGAGGGTTGTGTTGCATGTTCGAGTCCTAGTCATTCTATAGCTGATTGTGATTTGCAATATGATTATCCTGAATATTTCGCTGAGCAAATCCATTCTTTTAATGCTAATTGGCGACCTGGTTATAATTCAAAGTCCAACTATTACAGCCCTGGTTTTGCCAATAATCAAAATCTCTCCTGGGCTCATAACTCACACCAAGGAAGACATAGTTTCTCTTAGGCTCCTCAATACCCTCATCATGTTATGCCTCAATTTAACCAAGCTCATCCATCCAACACATCAAGCTTAGAGGAAACGATTAATCAGCTTTTGCAGCGCTCAGCAAGTATAATTGATCAGAATTCTAAGGACATATCTGAGTTGAGAGCCACGACTCAAAAACTTGAGATAGTTGTAGATCATATTACTGAGTTATTATTTGAAAGTGAGTTAGGAAGAGTTCCTAGTCACTCTGTTCAAAATTCAGAGGGTCAATTCATAACTGGTAACACATCGAAATCCGAGTCAGATGATGTTTTTCAGGATAATGTGAGCGAAACTACTTTGCTTCATGACCCATTCCATTCCCCACATTTTCATAATGACCCACTCGACATATGCCTTCCTAGTGACTCATGCATAGAATCAAACTGTGAACATTCTTTAGAGTCTCCCCTTGACTGTTTTCATGATACACATGACCATTTAGAGGTTTGTTTGACTCATTTTAGTTTAGACTTTGATGTTGATGATTCCATTAGGGAAGTCAATGATTTGCTTGACTCAGTCCCCATTGTGGATCCTAGTTATAAATGGAAGTCTAAAGTGGAGCCTCTTCCACTCAGTGAGTCAAAACTAGTCCCATCAGTTGAGCCACCTGACCTTGACCTTACACAATTACCTGACACCCTCAGGTATGCGTTTTCAGGTACTGATGATACTTTGCCTGTTATTATTTCATCTATATTAAATTCAAAACAGATTGTCCCAAAGAAGTCGGGAGATATATTTAATGAGAGACTACATGCCATAGGTAGTGCTAATTCTAGGTTTGGGGGTGTTGTTGCGTCGTCTAACTCATCATCTTGGTGTAATCCATTTTGTTACGATGAACCTGTACCACCCGATATATTTATAGACATACATTTTTCCATCCCTTTCATATTGACTGATGCTACCTATGTGGATCCATTGTTTGTAAGAGATGATTTCAGTTTTCACCATCCTGATGTGAAAATTATCCATTCTTCTGATTTGGAACCAGACTTAGGATGTTCCATTTTAGGAGTAAGGGAGGATCCTTTGTTGCATATCACTACTTGCGACCCATTCATGTTTAAAATCCCTACTGACTTCCAAGGAATGCGAACTTCTTTACAATTTCTAAATGATTTAGATGGTGTCCTTGCAACTTTTGGGATGTGCTAGTATATCTTGTGTCGCATGTGGTTGCTATTTTTGAGTGGACTGATCCTCAACTTTTCAGGTTGTTGGTATACGATTCCTTAACCCTTTTGAGGTGAATGTTCCCTGTGTTCTTCCTCGTCACTTCATGATATATCATTCATGAGGGAGAATATATGTCAGGCTGACGACTTTAAACCAAGCGCTCCTAGGAGGCAACCTAGCTTTAGTTGTGTGTCTTTGCTGTTAGTTTGGATTGATTTTCGAGTACCCTATTTAGTTGTGTTTCACTCATACTCGTTAGCTCCATAACAGTTTTGACTTACAACTTGTTTTTTTTTTTTTTTTAGTCTTCTTTGTTAGTGTCGAGTCTACATTTTATCGATCTCTAATGAAAACTCCATGATTCTTATGTTTGTGAGCCTCATTGATGGATGACTTCTTGGATATTGGTAAAATATTTCCCATGGTAATATCACTCTAACTCTCATCTTTTCTTTTTCCTGCATTTGTCATGATCATCATTTTATACATTGAGGACAATGTTTGGGGGTGAGGTTTATGAGTTCTTCTGCATTTTTCAAGAAATTTTGAACTACAAGTTATTTCACAATTTACTATTGTATTCTACTCAATCTCCATTGAATACATAGTTAATTATGATTGTGTGAAAATTTTCGATTTGAAAATGCATTCAAAATCTAAGTTTCTTTCCAATGAAGAGGATGTGCTTTAAATTTGAGGAATACATGCTTTCACTTGTCACTTTTATATATCAGTAGGAAAACATAAGGTTTGATATTATCTTTAAGTTAAATATATTTCATGTGATTTTTTTGACTCGACCATTCTTGCACTATAAGCTGAGTTAGCATGATTTGAAGTTAATCAGTAAGATATTAACTAGAAAACATTAGAATAATAGTGGAGACTTAACCCTTGTGAATTTCGAGATATTCTATTTTTCTTGAGGGTTATTAAATAAACTCTGACTTTTCTTGAATCCGCATTTTCTCGTTGATGATTTCATTATTCTTGTTTCTTTTATTGATTGCTTTGAGAATGGTGTTAAAATTGAATTATTACACTAGAACTTCTTGTTTTATTTAGTTAAGATGTCATAATACTGACTAGAGCTTAAGAAGTGATATAGGCATTTTTTTTTCTTTGAACCGTTCTTTGGTCTTTTAGCCTACCTAATGATAAATATCCGTTTGCAGCCCTTTGAGCCTTTAAATAGACTTTTTCTTTGCTAACCCCATCTCCAGTACCTACTCCAGTTAGGGAGTAAGATCCCATATTATTTTTATCCTTACCCAATGTCTCTGAGAATGTGTATGGTTGATGTATTTTTGAAATGGGCAAATAAAAAGAGTTGAAATTAAATATTCCATGAATCCTCGGGACTGAAATGTTTTATTGTGCAGAAGGGGAAAGCATGTATACAAAAAAAAAAAAAAAAAAAAAAAAGATTTATGAAAAAGAATTTCGAAGGATTAATGATGTACAACATTGGTTTATTCTTCAGTGCCCACGTGCTTATTAAATGGTGTATCCATTCTCAGAGAATTTTCTCGTATCCTTTTCCATTCTTGTTAGCCAAAATCTTAGCCTCATTACAACCTAATAAAGACCTAATTGATCTTAAGTAAAAGTTTGGTTCATAGACGTGGAGATTAAATAAACAAGAACTATGGCGTGTGATTCAATATTCTCAAAGTAATTGATATTCCTATCCATGAGATCATTTTCATTTCATTCTTTGAAAAATCCATTTTTTCATGATTATTATATGTGAGATGTTTGTCTTTCCATAATTTATTCTCTTTCTCACATATAAACTGAGTGACAACTAACCAATCTCTGAGTGATTCATTTCTGAGTGACAAGAGAGATTTGTAGTCGAAGCGTACAATTCAAAGGTTATCTAGTCGTATCTTTGCTGAGAAAAATAAAATTATGTTGATAAGGCCATGCACACACACACTTCGAGTTGAAAATAATTGATGAAATTTATTTAACCTTTGGGTATTATTAAATTGTTGTGAGACTCTTTGACATATTATTGTGAGATTGTTAGCTGTTTTCAAAATTTTTTGGCAATTAGATTCTTACTCTGAGGATAATAGACTGAGTTACCATGTTTTGGAAATTTATGAATCATAATGTTTGTAGGTAACATTTCTGGAAACCCTCACGAAACTATAACTCGTCCACTAGAGGTAATCTAGGGGTTTAAAGCCTTGTTGCACGTTTAAGGTAAGTGCAACCGATGATTCCTGCGAAAGTGAGTTAGAATTTTATTTTTATTGTTTTGCTTGAGGACTAGCAAAATATAGGTTTGGGGGTATTTGATATTCACATAATTATTACATAATATATCCCTTAATTTATATATGTTAGTTATTCGATTATTACATTTTATAATAATTATTTTGTTTTCATGTCTTTGTAGGAATTTGAGCGTGAACGATGAAATCGAATTAAGGCGACAATTTAAGGAATGACATTTGGTCGATTCTAGCGGTGGTACAAAGTAGAGGGACACATATTTAAACCTAACCCTAATAAACCTAGGTCCACCTAATTTAACCTAAGCCCAAACCCAAAATGCTAACCTAAAAACCCAATAGGAGAACCCTATTTAGCTCTCCCCATCTTAGAGAAAGTCTCTGCTCGCTCTCTTCTTCCACATCCTTTTCCCCTCCTCTCTTTTCAGCCACCACGCCAATCCACCCTGTCGGCAATCCTCGCTCGATAGGAGAGCCGACAGCGCGATCACCCCGCCATCACCGCCTCGACCTCGTCCTCCACTATCAGCCACCACCATCTCCCTGTCCCTGCTCCTCTCTCCTGTCCACACAGCCACCACTACCATCTCGTTCTCCCACCATCAGCCACCACGCACACCACGAAACAGACCACCACCGCCACTAATCACCGTGAAACAGGGGAGTGACAACCCTGTTTCACGTTAAATACATCACCTCGCCACCAAGCCTCGCCATCACCACCATCAACCTTCTCACTGTTTTTCTCTCTCTCTCTCTCTCTCACGACCACCGTTACGACCAGACCAAGCAACCACCGTCGCCGCGAAACAGACCTCGCGACAGAGCACCGCCCTGTTTTCTTCTCTCGCCCTGTCTCCCTCTTCCATTCTCTCCCTATCCTTCTTCGGTCATCCATCTCCCGTCCCTCTCTCTCTCTCTTGCAAGGACGAACTCGCAAGAAGTAGCAGAAACAGGGAGGCGCTCCCTGTTTTACCGTCTCTGTTTCGTTTCCTCCTTCGCGTTCTTTTTGTTATCTCATTATTTCTTCACTTTCTCTCTGTTCTTGCAGGTACCAGATTTGTTCGGGAGGATAGGACACTCGCGAGGAGCGAAGCAGCAGCGGCAGAGCAGGCGGTGTCGCGCTGGAGATGAAGGCAGACCTGCGCGAAATTCGGGCGGGAGAAAACTGTTTTTCAAAACTGAAAAAAGTCTTAGCTATTGACACCCCGAGAACCTGTAAGAGCCACCACAGTGCAATTTCAATCCTTTTTCTCGGGATTCGCATCCGTGCAGAGATGACTTCCACCTCCATTGATGCTGTGACCACCGCTACCATGGAGAGCTAAACCCTTCGCCAAGGCTACGATGAAACCACAGGGTTTCCTAGAGTTTGTTGTATTTAAATTTATTATTTTCTTTATGCTTGAACGTTAAACACATTTGATTTCTGTGTTTCAATAATTTGCTTTCACCGATTATATCCTGATTAATTATCTAGACTAGTCGGTAGTTAGAAGTACCATTTGTTGAAATTCAAAGCCTGATTTAATCAATTAATCTGAATCTGTGATTGTGCGTGCCGTAAGAAGACATGCAATGCTAGGGGTTTAGGATTAGTTAAAATAAACATGTGACTGTGTGTGCCGTAAGAAGACACGTAATGTTAGGGGTTTATACTTTTGTTGAAATCAATTGCGAACTTAGATTAATCTTTAGGTTAGTCATGTTAATTCTTGAAAATAATAATTTGGATTACACAAATCTCAAAGAACCTGTGGTGGAGTCAATGCCTTGGTTTCCCTTCTCATATTCTTAAAAACTTTTTATTTTGCTTTTTAATTTGATTTTTAGTTTAGATATTTTAATTGCTGTAACCCCATTTAAATTAATTTAAGTAAACTCTGAAGTTTAATTGCAACCACAGTCCTTGTGGGATCGACCTATACTTGCCATTGTCTACCAGTTAGACACTGTGCACTTGCAGTTATTACAAGTAGGTTAAATTAACCTATTTATTTTAGGTTAGTTAAATCTGCATCAGATCCTATTATCGATTTTTAACTAAATGGTAATCTGCCAACAGACAAGGTGCAAGCCAAGAAACTCCAACAGAAGGCTGCAAGATATTATGTAAAGAAAGAAAAGCTCTACCGCAGATCATATTTGGGGCCATACCTCACCTGTATTAGTTCTCCAGCAGTACTTGAAGTTCTGAGTAGCATTCATGAAGGATCTTGAAGAAATCATTCTGGGGGCAGATCACTAGCACAAAAAGCTTTGAGTGTTGGTTACTATTGGCCAACCAAGCATCAAGATGCGAGAGACTTCGTACAAAGATGTGACAAATGCCAATGGTTCAAACCAATTCCTTCTCAGCCCGCAGAAGAATTGAATCCGCAGATCAGTCCATGGCCTTTCATGCAATGGGCAATTGACCTTGTAGGGCCAATGCCAATGGCTCCAACACAAAAGAATATGATGATTGTGGCAACCGACTATTTTACAAAATGGATTGAAGCTGAAGCCTTTGCCTCTACAACGGAAGCAGATGTAAATAAATTTATTTGGCAAAACATAATCTACCGATTTGGTATTCCGCATTCCATTGTGACCGACAATTGTCTTCAAATTGTGGGAATGGAAATTACACTCTTTTTGGAGAAGCACGACATAAAGCGACAAAATTCAACTCCTAGGTATCCACAAGGAAATAGTCAAGCTGAAGCATCCAACAAAACTATTCTGGATTGCATCAAAAAAATATTAGATAAAGCTAAAGGAAAATGGGTTGAGGAGTTACCTGGAGTACTATGGGCTTACCGCACAACCAAAAGGAGACCTTCTGGAGAAACGCCATTTTCGTTGGCCTTTGAAACTGAAGCTATCATCCCACCCAACATATTAGTCCCTTCCTTGCGAACGGAAGTATCCAGCTTAGCAGCAAATACCAATGAAATGGCAACTAACTTGGATCTAGTAGAAGAGAATCGAGAGAAAATTATCACAAGAGTTGCCGCTTATCATCAACAACTTATATCCTATTACAATAAGCAAGTCAAGATCAGACAATTCCAACCTGGGGATTTAGTTTTGAGAAAGGCCTTTGTCACCAGAAAGGCAGAAGGGTCAAAAAAGTTAGATCTTAATTGAGAAGGACCGTATGTAGTGAGTAGAGTTGATGATCGGGGAAGCTACACATTGAACACGCTTGAAGGCAAAGAAATCCCTAGACAATGGAATGCCAACAACCTCAGAAAGTACTATGTGTAACTCATCTTCAGCAGAGGACCCTACAAGCAGATAATTTTGTCGTTGGCAGACTACCTATCAAGTAAATTATAGTATTTTAGCTTTTCAGAAATAAAATGCAATGTACATACTAAAAAGACTTGATTGTATTTACCCTTTCCAGTAGAGGAACATACCTATTGGAAATGTGTAAGCACTGCACTTTTCTTTCTTCAGTTGAGGAATGTAAAATTCCTACAAAAGGTTGTACTTGTATTTTTTCAAATAAAATCATATATCTCTTCAGTAGATGAGAGTATGTACGATACAACCCAAGATTAAGTTCTCACTCACAACTCCGGTTTGAAGTTCTTGTACATCAATGTATGGAACAACTATTCTTTCAGATAAGTAGAAGGTAGGACACCTCTCCTTATAAGCAAAGAGTAGAATACCTCTCCTCAACAGGCGAAAGGTAAACCCTACTCAGCAGGTACATGAGATCAATCTCTCCTCAGTAGGTGAAGGGTAAAGTACTACTCATTGGCAGACGAAAGGATGCATCCTCTCCTCAACCAAAGGGCACATCATCTTTTCAATAAGTGAAAGGTAAATCCATGCACATATGATAAATTTTTTATTAAAATATTTTCTAAGTTTATTACTCATGCATTGTTTTTGGTATGGGAGACGACAGTTGAACATACTAAAAACAAAGAAAGCTTGGATTCATAATAACAAAAGTCGGTTAGCATACCACAATCCAAATACATGAAAAAACAAAACAAAACAAAACAAAACTGATAAACAAAAACATTTTAAGGACTACATGTTCTTAGAAAGAGCTGAAGGGCCAAGGTCATTAGCAACAACGATATCTCATTGCTCACCATGAGTAGAAGAACCAACAACCTCGCCAAGAGAGGCAGGAGTAGTCTGCTCGGGGGGAGTAGATGGAAGTTTTATAAGCTGTAGGTGAAAATCAACATCTTCATCAGTTATTATAAAAAAAGGTGCACATCCTCCTTTAGCCTCAACATAACCGAACTTATAAGAGTCTTCTTCAGCCTTTGCACGCTTCTCAACTGCTTGAATTGCCTCCAACTTGAATTCGTTGCATTCCTTTTCAAGTAATTCATGGGTTCTTTTTAAGGTCTCCAACTCTTCCATATCTAGTTTCATATTTTCGGGTAAGATCATTAAACTTGAGATTAAGAGAGACCAACTCAGAGTTTTTATTAGACAGAGAAGTTTGCAGATCAACACACTTATTTTCCAATTTGAGGATCTGGATACTATTTTCTTGATGTAACTGCTGCTCAGCTTCAAGAACCCTCTCAATACCTCCAAGGCCAGCTTTAAACTTCTCATTATCTTCCTCTAACTTTTTCAGCTAATCAGCAGTAGGGGCAATGACAGTAGCAGATTCAGACACATAAGATAAATGTTTCATAGACTCTTCAGCCATAATGACACCTCTCAAAAGAAAGAAGAACGCCTCTTCACGTAGCTCGGCGGATGAACTCATATGAAACTTACTGAAGTCGGCTGATCTACGTAGACGTTCAACCAAGTTAGTACACCTAGATTTGTCAGCTAGAAGATCTCTTTTCAGCAGATCAGCTAAGGGAACAATATCCGCCGAACTGGATTCACCGTCTCTATCAATCAACATCAGTTCAGAAGGTGAAGGCATGATCTACATATCAATAAAAGCAGATCAATGAGCAGAAATATATATTTACAAAAAAAATCAGCAATACCTTGAAAGTGGATGCCTCAAATGGAGTGTTCACACTAGCTTTCAATATAGGAGGAGATAAGACGATGTTTTCCTGTATAGGAAAGGGTCCTGAAACAATATTTAACTTAGAAGGAACATTCGTTGCAGGCGTATCAGAACCAAGACTTTTCAGTTTTATATAAGGAGTGTCAACTCTATTCTGCTTCAAGAGATCAGACTTTCTGGAGATCAGCATGAGCCTAGCTTCAAGAGGAGTACGAGTCAAACTTGTGACACGATCTTCAGTTACCTGAGATTTTGATGCACCAAGAGAAGGAATAACCTTCATGGCCAATGGAGGAGGAAAAACATTTCTTCAACTAGCAGATCTCTTAGTCATGGCAGAACAATGTTGGGTAGAGTCAAGTTTTTGGGGAAGAGAAGAAGTAACTTTATGGCTAGTAGATTTCTTGGTCGAGGCAGAACAATGTTGGACAGTCTTAGTATTCGAAATAGGAGGATGACCAGACATAGGAGATGTTACATTCTTCAAACTGTTCTTTTTGGAAAGAGATTTTTCAGAAGAAACTCCAATTCTCGTGGATAATCCCTTTGCAACCAAGGGAGATAACCTAGAAGTTTTTTTTTCTTTTTAAGATATTTAATAGACATTTCCTCCCCAGTAGAGGAGTCGACCTCAACTCTAGCAGATTCCTGGGGACTCTTCTTTCTCTTTGACGAACCCTCTGAAGGAGCCTCACTAGTAGAGATGGAAAAGCCAATAAGATCAGGAGCATTCTTCTTCCAACTTTCTATGTCTTCAGCCGGAGGAAGACCTCTCTCTTCATTTTTCAATGGGCTCAACAACCACCTCCATTCGCAATATTCGGATGGTATGCCACGTGCCCTTCGAATCTTGTCCATGTCAGGCTTTACATATCTTTTCTTCACTATCTCCTCACTTGCAAACAAAGGTGACAAAGTAAGCAGTTTGTGCAGAATACAAAAATGCACGTATATGCAATTATAGATTAAAGGGGTTGAAAATGCATACATGGGCAGAAGAGGATAGGCACAAGAAGGTCATCTGCCATATCACCCTCCCAGGCGCCGCTGATATCCAAAGTGTCCTTCTTCCAGTCATGGTCTCCAGCGCTGAGCTCATCAAAGAGTTTGATATTTTTTACTCTAAGTTGAGCATAATCACCATGCTTTCTCACCTCAAAGCAGAAGAAAAATTCTTCTTTAGTCAAATCAAGCCCCAAAAAAGTACTGAGATTGGAGAAGCACATGATTGCTCTATATACATTTGGGCAACATTGAGCAGAGGCACACCCCATTTCACAGAGCACTTCTTTAAAGAATTTTGGCATGGGAAACTTGAAGCGCAAAGAGATAATGAATGGATGAAATTTGATGGTTCTATTATCAGGTGCAATGCAAGGTTCTTTGCCACTCCTCGGGTCAACTAGTCTTACATGAACTCCTTCGGGAAAGGCGGAGCGATTAACTTCAAACTATTTAAAAAAGGGAATCATTGTTCTCCAAGTTAGGCAAGTTAGAAACAAATCTTCCAAAATGAGAAATGGAACCTCCTTGGCGGTACAAAGGTTCCTCGTCATAAGAGACAAAGTTATTGTCAGATTTCTTCTTAGAGGCCATGGTATTCAGATACATAATAAAATTAGAGAAAAAGTCCACTTGCAGATTAGCAAAGAAACACGATTACAAGGGTAAGGCAAATGTATATATATAAAAAATGTCAAATTGTGACGGTGGTACATAGAAAAAATGGTGGCTGCGTATAACACACAAAGCCTTTTCTTTTCAAATTAAAGAAACTCAACAGAGAACACAAGTCTTTCTTTGCAATTACAGTGACAATGAACCCAAATTTGATTTGGGTTTGAATCCTTTGATGAAATTCAAATTGGGTGAAGGAAAATTTCACACCCATGGACAGTGGATCATCATCGCTACGCCGTGTCACCGAATAAGGAAGAAAGAAGTCAAATTTACAGAGACTCTCACCATCGCCGACAGAGGCTCTTCCTAGTCCATGGATGTGCAATTCTTACCACCACGAAGAGAATACGCAATCGGGATGTTCTTCTAGCTCAAATCTGATAGTTACGAAGGTTACTGAGTCACTAGGGCATGCAGTCCCAACTAATAACAGAGACTTGGGCCACTTTGCTCTACAAACAGAACCTATTGTTGAGCAAATGTTTCTTACACCCAATCCCAGATCGAAGGCTGATTTTGAGCAACAAATGTACATACTAAGACGGGTTTCAATGTGGCCATTCGTGCTGCTTTAAATCTCCAACATGGTGGAGTGAAGGACTTCTACATATGTTCACTTTCATCAAGAACTGTTGTTTACAAGGGTCAACTAATACTGATCAAATGAAAGACTACCATTGTCCAGGAAAGGAAGATTAAACCCAGGAATGATGCTTCTGGTTGATTTTGAGAAACATGTTGTTGTAGATGATGATGCTTTGAAGAAGCAATATTCACAAGCTAGGCCATATTGTGAGTGGCTAAGAAAACAAAAAATAAAATTGAAAGATATTGTCGAATCTGTTCATGAATCTTACAGAGTTGCACCAACCATTCCTGGTGCAGTGACTGCATCTAGTGATGATGATTACATGGAAAACATGGGTATTCATGGTATGTTGGCTCCATTGAAGGCTTTTGGGTATACTGTTGAAGCACTAGAGATGTTGTTATTACCCATGGAAAAAGATGGTACAGAAGCTCTTGGTTCCATGGGGAATAGTTACCTCTATGGAGTGCATGATTGGTCCAGAAGGCGATTTCACAAAAACCACTGAAGAGCAATGTAACTGCCTTTATTTGAAAGGCCCTTTTCCTTTCAATTGAACAATTGGAAGTCATAAAAAAAACGAACTACAGAGGTTGGCGAAGTAAGGCTATTGACCTTGATGACATGGTGTGTATCAGGTATGCACAAACCATCCTTGCTTGATCAGATGATGAACCTAAACTAACTTGACTACCTATGCTTGTCTTTTCGAAAGTTTTTAGCTAATAAGTGAACGACATGAACAAAGAAAGATGCTTTGTATGAAGAAAATTAAAAGAAAAAGCATGTAATATATGAAGCAATAAAGATCTTGTATTTCCATAAAAAATATATATATATCTCACCTTGCAATTAGCCAAGCCGAAAGAAAGAAGAAGTACAAACTCTTGTGTTTTACCGTCTACAGACATGGAAGAGAAAGAATAAACTTTTTTCTTTTTGTGGGGAATAAAAAAAAATAGAGATCGGTAAATTAAAAAAAAAGGAATAAGATAATCCTTTTGAAAATGAGAATTTATCTCAAGAAGACTTCTAATCCAGATAGAACTTTTCAGTGAAGATATTTAAGTACAAGAAGACTTTTGGTCCAGATGAAACTCCTCGGTGGAAGTATTTAAGTACAAGAAGACTTCTAATCCAGATAGAACTCTTCAGTGAAGATGTTTAAGTACAATAAGACTTTTTGTCTAGATAAAACTCCTCGGTGGAAATGTCTTAGTATAGAAGGAGCTTCATTTTTTTGGCACGCTCCTTAGGCACATCTCCTTTGTTTTAAAAAAAAATTATTATTATTACTATTTATTTTATTTAGTAAAAAAAAGGATATGAGGGGCATTTGTGGGAGCAAAAATAACCTTTAGCCCAATTGAATAAAAAAGCCCAAAGATTTGGGCATTTCCTAAGAAACCTGAAGATTATCCACGAAAGCTACAAGTATAGAAGGCTCGAGCCCGTGCCCAATACAAACTCAATGTCAGTAGAACACTATCTTCTCAGTAGAGGAGAAGTGCTCGGTGCCAACCACCATGCTCAGCTGAGCACATTGGCTTGCAGAAGAGATATCTCAAAACAGGAAGTTATAACCAATCATGGAAGTTACAACTACTTGAAAGAAGTTGCAAGCGCATGCAAGTAAATAACATACTAATCTACCACGCGTCTTACTCATCAGCCACGTGTCTCACTCATTAGCCAGCAGTTAATTCTTTCAGCCTCTATAAATAGTCAAATGCAAAACCTTCTGGAGGTAACACTTTCCCGACTTGCAATTTTCTCTTCAAATATAGAGATATTTCTCATTTTCCTAAAGACATTGTTCTAACTTTGGCATCGGAGTCCCCGTGGCAGACACCACACCGGTGTCAATAATTAATTTCTACCTTGTGCAGATTACACCGCGTGATCAACACGTGATTTTATCTTATGCAGATTACTCCGTGTGATCAGCACGTGATCCGACGGAAATTTGCATCCACAATTATCTCACAAGAACTTCAATCAACTTCCCCATCAATGGAGAATACAAGGAAACAAATGGCACAATGCACGCTATTTGAGTCACCAAACAACCCCTTCAACTTCTCTTCTTTGAATTTCTTCTTCTCCCACAATGGAGGAAAACCGACCACTGTCACACGCACACAGCTGCACGAACACACTCTGTTGTTGTACCAACAAGAAGCTGCCCTAGCTACTGTATTTATTTCCAATGGATAGACTTGGTTGAGACCACCCTTATGGGTTGGATCAATAGCTCATTGGTTGTGGACCCATGCTACCCAACATCTTTTAACCAAGTCCAGTACCATATTGCACTCAAAACTAAATTTCAACCAAACTTTGCCAGTGCCTTAATTTCCCACATTCATTCATAAAGGAAAAGAATAATGTGACATTCCATGAAATTTGCTAATAATTCAACAACACCATCTAAGGACTTAAGGGAATTATTTAAAGAGTTAAAAAACAAAATTCGGGTTAACTCAGGAAAGCAATGATGTTCACTAGTATTATTTATTTCCCAATATTTTTTTGCAAGGTATTCATCCCATACAGTAAGTATTTCTATGACTACTAGCAGCAGTCTGCTACAAAGAAACCGTTTTATTAGGGTGGGAAACAATATTTTCCATGAAAAACTAAAATAGATATAGTCATTGTAAACCTTGAACATTCCTCTTTCTACCACTTCCTTTCTCTTTTTATAACTGTTTTCTTTAAAATCAACCACAACCTAAGAGTTACTGAATAATAAGTGTAATGATGTTTCCACGACAAAAGTAGCAAGTGCTTGATAATCAATCGGCTTGCTAAAGAAATAGAAAAAAAAAAAAAAAAAAACAGTATGTAAGAAATAAGTAATTGTCTTCATTATAGAAATGGCTTAACAAGTCACGTATCTCCAAATTATCCTTTTCCAACATTTTAGAAATTGCTTTCGATCTTTCAAAGCACAGGGCGGGTAAGCAGAAGTCACATAATGATCCCCCCTTAAGGCTTGTGATTTTAGATGTGAAGTATGATAACGTCATTATTGGTTGTCCATTTTTTCCCTCTTACACAAAGTGTAGAATCTGAAATGGTAAACATTTTTTCAAATGAAGTATAAGTTCTAATGTAGTCGTTTTTCACTTCCTGCTTTGACCTAGTCCTGTTGACCTGCACAATGAACGCACGTGAGCCACAGACCACCGTTGTTGTGGTCGATGGTACTCTGATGCTAAAGTTAGACATGGATCTGAAGAAGGTGTAATCTGTAAACAAGGAATTTGTAGCGTACCTTAGCTTACCAATCTCATGTCTTATTTATAGTGCAAGAGTCCTAGTTCGACCAGACCATCGATGGCGTAGTTTAGGAAGGAAATCTTTGTGGAGATCCTTCTCTAATTAGGAGTCGTGCTGTAGAGGGGAAGTTCCATGTTAGCGTTGTGCTGCTAGATACGCATGAGGTAGTTCCCTATCTGAGAGTAATCTGTAAGAGAATGTTTCCCTGTGTGATATGTACTCAGGCATTTGCTTCCTAGTCGGAAGCAGAGAGCTTTGTAATTGTCTGTCCGAAGGAGAGTGTACCTTGTTGCTCTGTTTTTTAGTCTTCTGGCCTCAACCTTCTCAATTGGTAGGGTTTCGGTTGCTATGTATTCCAATATCAAAGTCATCCAATTTGGTTGCGCGTCTACATCGCAGACATCTCTAGGTTCTTCTTCATCGAGGCTCGATTGTTCTTGGTATTCAATGAGCCCGTTTGAGACTTCATCGGAGGCTGAGGCTTCTCTGGCTAGTGCGTAAGCTTTTTTGTTGTCGTCCCGAGGGCACTGTATGAGTTCGCACTTCTCGAACCTACCCATTACACCAAGTACCTTATCGTGGTAGGCTATCATGCAGGGGTCTTTGCTGTTGAAATCTCCTTTAACCCGGTTGACCTCCAGTCTCGAGTCGTTGTATGCTGTTAGGAGATCTATCCCAATCCCCAACACTAGCTAGTTTTAGGCCAGATATGAGGGCTTCGTATTCGGCCTCATTGTTTGAAGCGGGGAAGCCAAACCTGACTGCTTTTTCAAGGGTGAAGCCGTTGGGGAAGCAGAGTGTAATCCCATATCCGCTTGCCTTCCCGGTTGACGATCCGTCACAGCGCAAAATCCAAGCCTGAATATTCGAGTCTGAGGGTTGGCTGCCCGTCTTCAGCTTTTCTCAGCCAGTGAACTCGGCAATGAAATTTTCCAGCGACTGGCCTTTGATGGTGGTTCTTGGAGTGTGGTTTATGTCGAACTATCCGAGCTCCACTAACCATTTCACCATCCTGCTGGATAGCTTGGGTTTTTGTAATATCGAACGGAGCGGATGCTTAGTCAGGACCGTTATAGAATGAGCTTGAAAATAAGGGCTTAGTTTTCTGGAGGATACGACCAGTACCAGAGCCAACTTTTCCAGGTCAGGATAGTGTGTCTCCGCTTCCACGAAGGTTTTGCTAGTGTAATACACTGGTCTTTAGGTCCCTTGATTGTCTCGTATGAGGGTCGAGCTGACAGCGTGCTTGAAAACAGACAAGTACAAGTAGAGTGTTTCCCATGTCGCAGGTTTTGAGAGTAGCTTTGGACTCCCCATGTATGCTTTCAGGCTTTGAAAGGCTTGTTCGCACTCTTCATTCCAAGAGAATCATTTGCTCACTCTTAGTATCTTAAAGAAAAGAAAACATTTGTCGGACGACTTTGATATAAACCTGTTGAGTGCTGCTACCCTCTCAGTCAAGTTCTGAACGTCACTGATGTTGGCAAGGGCTTTCATGTCGAGAAGAGCCTGAATCTGTTTTGGGCCAGCTTCGATTCCTCTTTTGTTAACTATATAGCCTAGGAATTTTCCAGACTCAACTCCGAACGTGCATTTTTATGGGTTCCTGAGTTGGTTGAACGCTTTAGCAAGGTCATTTACGTGATTGGGTTTGCGAAGGCTCTTAACTAGCATATCGTCTATGTAGACCTCCATCTTCTTACTGATACGTTCTTTGAACATTCAGTTGACCAGTCATTGGTATGTAGCGCCTATATTCTTTAAGTCGAATGACATTACCCTATAACAGTATATTTCCCTTTTCGTTACGAAGTAGGCTTTCTCTTGATTTGGGGGGCATCAATATTTGATTGTAGCTCGAATAGGTGTCTATGAAGCTGAGTAAGCTGTGCCCGGATGTGGCGTCTATGATCTGATCAATTCGGAGGAGTGAGAAGCTATCATTCGGGCATGCTTTGTCTGTGTAGTTCATGCATACTCTCCATTTCCCATTTTTCTTTTTTACAAGAACGGTGTTAGACAGTTAGTCAGGGTATCGTGTTTCCTTAATCATGCCCGCGTTGAGTAAACGTTTTACCTCCTCGTTTATGATTGCGTTCCTCTCGGGCACCACATGCATCTTCTTTCCGCCGTACGGTTTTCCTCGTGGGGTCTACCTCTAGGCGATGGGTGATTATTGACGGGTCAATCCCCACCATGTCTCGCATGGTCCAGGCGAAGATGTCCTAGTTCCGATGCAGCAGCTCCGTGAGTTGCTCCACCAATTCTTTGCTCAAGCAGGAACTGATCTGGACATCCCTGCTGTTGAGAAGGTTGCCGAGGTAGACCGTGATGGTTTCTTCCTCTAGTTGGCCGACAATGGGCCTGCCTCTAGGGCTCACCGAAGTCTCGTCAACTGGGATAGGTTGTTCTTCCCATGTTTTTCTAGCGGAATGGAGAGTCATCTTAGTCGCACGACTAGCTGCCAATTGAGAGTTATCGGGCTGTAGTGTCGTCATGTACTGGCATTACCTTGCAGCTGTTTGGTCTCCTCTTAATGTACCGATCGCTTGGTTTGTTGGATACTTGATGCACTGGTGTAGAGTGGAGACCGCCGCTCACATTTGGTGTATCCAGGGTTTCCCCAGGATCGCACTATATGCCGAAGACGCATAAATTACTATGAACTCTTAAAACAGGGTTTTCTGAGTTGGCTTTTCTCTCGCGGTTATTGCCAGTTGTATCTTTCCATGGGGAACCGCTTTTCACCGCTAAAGTCGATCATCGATCGATTATCAGGGTTTAACGTTGTCTCTTTTAATTGCATGCCATGGAACGTACAGAGAAACAAGACGTTTATAGAGCTCCCGATGTCTACCAAGGACCTTCTTATTTCCCAGCTTGCCAGAGAAATTAATACCACCAGGGCGTCATTTTTCGCTACCTGCTGACCTGTACAATGAACGCACGTGAGCCATAGACCACCGTTGTAGTGGCTGATGACATTCCAATGTTAAAGTCAGACAGGGATCTGAGGAAGACGTAATGCGGTAAACAGGGAATTTGTATAGTACCTTAGCTTACCAACCTCATGTCTTATTTATAGTGCACGAGTCTTGGTTCGACCAGGCCATCGATGACATAGTTTAGGAAGGAGATCTTCGTGGAGACATTATCTAATTAGGAGTCGTGCTGTAGAGGGGAAGTTCCCTGTTAGCCCTGTGCTCCTAGATACGCAGGAGATAGTTCTCTATCTGAGGGTAATTCGTGTGATGATGTTTCTCTGTGTGATATATACTCTAGTATTTGCTTCCTAGTCGGAAGCGTAGAGCTGCTGTAATTGCCTATCTGAAGCTGACCCTCTAGATACTTTCCTTAATATGGCTTTCGGGTATTGAGGATAGTTGTGAGACGCGTGGGCTTAACCGCTTGGGCCGGATCAATGTTGTGCTGATGCTAGGGCCCGTAATTCCTCGAGATCATCATAACACGTGTATGGCTCAAGGATGTGACCGTTTTGGTGTATCATCAAATTTGCAAAGCAGATTAGGCTTTGGGGCTACATTAGAAGGTTAGACAATTTATTTCTCTAGCTAGGACCTCCACTTGCCTCCTCGGACACCTTTTAATCAAATTCTAAGTTGCTAGACTCTTCAAAAAGGTTTGATATAACATTGAAACATGGAAAGGAAATTTCTAATCACCACAGCGAAGGTACATACCTACAATGTCAATCCCGATTTACAATAGCACTAGGAATTTAAGGTTGAATTCTTATACTGTTTTGATACCATGTTAATTAAATTACCAATCCCACTTAAGTTGTTAGAGAAGAATGCAACTATATGTCTATCAACTAGACCCGATTTACACTAGCACTAGGAATTTAAGCTTGAATTCTTATATTGCTTTGATACCATGTTAATTAAATTACCAATGCACTTAAGTTGTTAGAGAAGAATGCAACTATATGTCTATTAACTAGACCCGTTAGCTCATGCGTATAGCAACACTACAGGGCAGAAATATATTGAAAAATTGTCTGGTACAAAGGTAAGATCTTGATTCAATTTTTGTGTCAATTTGGGTTGTTAGTACTGATGTAAACTTCTATTTGGTCTGGGACAACTATGCAGAGGTACGAATGCTCTTAAAAAGAACATGCCATGGCTCCATTCATTCCAGGAAAAGTATTCCCACATGAGACAAAAATCACAATGATCAACGATTAACATTTTTATTAAAAATATATGATGATGCAAACAACTTATATAATTTATCTAGCTCGTGCTTTTTTTTTTAACTTCGTTTGACAAGTAGGAAAGATATATCTTTTTGATATTGTGGCTTATAAAATTATTTTTTAATTAAGCAATAAGTTTTGATTTCGTTAGAATTTGACGAAATTCAGTAGGTGACTCAAAAACTGCCCAACGACAAAAAACTCATAGTATAGGATTGATTCGGGTTGTTCTTCAGGGGTTTGTGGTCGTTTAGGCCTCGAAAAACACATTTTTTCATTTTAGAAAATATTGTTTATTGCTTTAACTAAAAAAAAATTTACTTCACAAATTGACAAGATATTAGAAAGTTCAATAGATTGTTTCCATGAATGTTTTTTTTTGAAAATTTTCTATTTTTGGAAAATTTAGTATTTCTTGCTATATGAACTATTATGTTGGTTTTAGCGGTCATATTATGTGTGCCAAATTACCTACATTGTATGACATCATTATCGTATGTTTTAAATACCACACTGATCCAAATTGTAGTAATGAAAAATCAATAGGTAATAGACATCATAGTAATATTCTCGTGAACATAGATGCTAATCAAGTTTAATAATTTTTATAACATTACTGTGGGAGCCAAAAATAATCCTTAGCCCAATAGGAAAAGGAAACACAAATATTTGAGATGTTCTTGAAAAGGCCGAATATTACCCATGAAAGTTACAAGTAAAGAAAACCTAAGTTTGGGCCCAATGCAACTCAGCAGAACATTTATTTCTCAGCAGAGGAGTAGTGTTCGACGCTGACCACCATGCTCAGCTGAGCACCCAAGCTTGCAGGAGAAGTGACTTAAATCAGGAAGTTACAACCGCCAACAGGAAGTTACAACTACTTAAGAGAAGTTAATATTACCTAAGAGGAGTTACAACCGCCTGCAAGCACATAACTCACTTATCTGCCACGTGTCTCACTCATCTGCTGGAGTTACAACCGCTTGCAAGCAGATCACTCACTCATCTGCCACACGTCTCACTAATTTGCTGGAGTTACAACCGCCTGCAAGCAGATAACTCACTTATCTACCAAGTGTCCCACTCATCTGCTGGAGTTACAACCGCTTGCAAGCAGATCACTCACTCATCTGCCACGTGTCTCACTCATCTGCCTCTATAAATAATCAAACACAAATCCATCTGGAGGTAACTCTTTCTTGATTTCAGAATTCTCTCTTCAAATATAGAGATATAAACATTTTTCTGAAGATATTGCTCTAACTTTGGCATCGGAGTCCCCGTGGCAGGCACCACACCGGTGTCAAGAATTAACTTCTATCTTATGCAGATTACTCCACGTGATCAGCACGTGATTCTATGTTATGCAGATTGCTCCGCGTGATCAGCACGTGATCTGGTGGAAATTTGCATCCACAAATTGGTGCTTTCAATGAGAGCTTGAATAAAACTCATTGCATGCTCACTTCCATTTATAAAAAAAAAGACTTTCATTCATTCAGTTTCAATTTCATTCACAAACACTTTTATTTTCAATTCAATACAATTGAGGGAACTGGAAAACAAACTAGCAAAAATAATGTTACAAGGTATTCTGCTCGTATTAGGCTGCCATCATCATCACGGGCTCAGCCGTTACCGGTCGGACAACCACTGATAGTGGGTCTGCCACCGCCTGCTGACCATCAATTGCAAACTTCTGCCACAAGCCAAATGGAGATGACACAACAAGAAAATTTTGCAGGTCAGATCGCCAATCTGACCAAAATATTGGAAGAACAAACCCAAGTTGTAAAGCGATTAGTGAGCGAACAACCAAGGCAGACGACACATTGCCGCCTACCAGCAAATCATGTGCATAGAAGTGGAAGTAGTCATCCATCGCCGTATACCAGCAATACAAATTTACCCATATCGTTGTGGATGATTGTTTTTAAAACCGTTGTGTATATTTTGAATCGGGTTCTTAGTAAGGTCGTTCAAATGATACCTTTTGAATTGTGGAAAGTATGGAAACCTAGTTTGAAAGACATGCATGTTTGGGTTGTTCCACGGAAGCTAGAATATATACCCCATAGGAAAAAATATTGAATTTAAGAACGATAAGTGGTTACTTCATTGGGTATCCAGAAAAATTCAAAGGGTATAGGTTTACTGTCTTAATCATAGTTTGAGAATTGTTGAAACTGAATATGTTTTCTTCCTTGAGAATGGTGAAATCAGTGGGAATATCATTAAGAGGGATGCGATTTTTTCCAAAAATTAGGGTAAAGTTTTCATTACCTTTATCCAAAGTTTCAGACCGTAATGGATTTCCTTCTATTGCTAAAGTTATCAATAATGATGAACAACAAGATAATGACCGTCAACCCCATGAGGATGAGGATGTCGTCATTGAAAACGTAGATCTACCATAGAAAGTAGCATTAAAAAGATCTCGTCGAGTTTGAAAACCTAATTTTTTTTTAATGATTACATGATGTATCTACAAGAATGTGAATTTGATGTACCATTTATGACTAAGGATCCAGTTTTGTATTCACATGCCATTAACTATAGTAATTCTGATAATTAAATTGATGCCATGAAATCTATGGAACATAGTGAAGTTTGGAAGTTAGTCAAATTGCCTAAATGAAGTAAAAGAATTACATGTAAGTGAATTTTTAAGACCAAACGTGACTCACATGGCAATATTGAACAACATAAAACCATAATTGTAGCCAACGGTTTTACTCAACGAGAGAGCATTGATGATAATGAGACATTTTCTCCTATTTCTAAGAAGGATTCTCTACGAATCATTATGGCATTGGTAGCTCATTTTGATTTAGAGTTATATGTGAAAACAACATTCTTGAATGAAAGTTTAGATGAAGAAGTCTACATGGTTTGTAAATTACATAGATATATGGATTTAAACAAGCTTCCACACAATGATATTATAAGTTTCATGATATCATCAAACACCATTGATCGATGTATATATCTTAAGGTCGGTGGGAGTAAGTTTATCTTTTTTGTTCTATATGTTGATGACTTATTGCTTGCCAGTAATGGTCTTTGATTACTTGTGGAGAAGATATGGGCAAGGCATCCTATATGCTAGGAATATGAATATTTTGAGATAGAGTAAACAAATTGTTAGGATTGTCTCAGAAGGCTTACATTAATAAAGTGTTAGGCAGTACAAGCCAACACCACTTCCAAATCAAAAGGGAAAATTTTAGTAAAAATTAGTCTCCGAAAAGTGAATTGGAACGAAAGAGTATTAACGATATTAATTGTGCTTCAGTTGTAGGGAGTTTGTAATATGCCCAACATTGTACCATATCGGATATTGGTTTTGTTGTTAGATTCTAGGATGATATCAACATAACCCAGGGATGAATTATTGAAAAACTATTAAGAAAGTGTTAAGGTACATTGAGGGTACAAAAGATTATATGGTCAAATATATAATAACTACTCGTCTTCAGGTGATTAATTATACAAACTCAGATTACGCTAGATTTCTCGATACTAGAGAATCTATTTTTGCTTTTATGTACCTCTTAGCTGGAGGAGTAATCTATGGAAAAGTGCAAAGGAAGGCATTATTTCTAACTCCACATCGAACCTTAGTTTGTAACTTATGTTTTGAGGTTACAAATTATGGATTATGGATGTTGATTCTATCTCTAAGCCGCTGAAATTATATTGTGATAATACTGCAACAATTTTTTTTAAAGCATGATAGGTATACTAAATGATATTTTCACATGATAGGGATACTAAAGTGGATACAATCAAAGTCATTTTAGGAAAATGTTAACAAAATTGGTCTTGAATGTAACCCTATATGATTTATGTGTTTTTTTTTTAAATTATTTAGTGCATTTATGATACTCTTTGAGCTCATTTATTGAAAATTTTGTTTATCCTTGTGCATATATACAAATGAATGAATATAACATAAATGGTCTTTTCCAAAGACATTATTGGACCATTATTAATATCCTTCACTTATAGGCATGGTTTAATAAATGTTGATGTTGTGGTACTTAGAAGAGACTATGTTGGGTATCGATAATGTAGAGCAGTAATGACTCACATCAATATTTTTTTTGACTAATGTACAACCATGTATGAAAGACTAATTCAGTATAGAATGTCGACCTTATGTTTCTTATTTAAATCATCAAGTTTGATTCCCATATATCAACAAGTGGGAGACTCTTAGAAGAAATATATTTAGTTTCTAATTAATATCATGATGTGGTCCATATTAGAAATATTGATTTAATAGGAATTACTAAAATAGTAAGTAGTGGTTTTAAAAGAAATTAGTTTCCTACTCGATCTCAAAGTTGAGATTGAGTAATCGGATTAGGAAACTTGGTATTCTCTCTACCTATAAATAGTTATGTCTGCTCCATCCAAATATCATATCAATAAACACATAATTGGGTTTATAGGCTAAGAGCTTGTTTCTCTTTGATGGCGTTCTAGAAGGTCTTGTTGAAGATTGAATTCCAGAAGATCGTTGAAGCTTACGCGATGGACTCAAGTAAATTCCTTAAGATTGTTTAAATATGAAATAATAATTCTTGAAGTTAGGATCTATGGTTTATGTCATATTAAATCAAGCTTTAATATCATTGTCTGGGTCTTAGCAAAGTCCAAAAACTAAGTTCGCATAGGGACCCCCATTGCACTAAAAAGATTGTCATCCTACTTCTTTGGCAAATAAATATATTCCATGAAGCATAAGAAAAAACAACGTGCATGTTTTAGGTATTTCAAAAACCCATATTCCAGGGTATTAGGATGGGGATGGACAACTTCATGATTCAAAAACAATAAACTAGGTACGTCTGGTCCATTTTTGAGTTGTACGTGTATGCCATATTGCCTCCACTACAACAGATTTGTTTTAAGCGGCGCTTCGAAAAGCGCTGGTATAGGCAAAAATGTGCCGGTTTAGATCATTGACGGCGTTTTAAGAAGCGCCGAACAAGCGCCGGTAAAGGTATGTGCCGCTAAAAGATTAATGACGGTTTAAGAGAAGCGCGGGTTAAACTTAACATTTACGGCGCTTTCAGAAGTGCCGTAAAGCTTAAATAAGCGCCGCCAGAGACATGGGTACGTCAATTCTTTGTTGAACAGAAGCGCCGTATTTATAATCTTTTACTGGCGCTATAAACCGCCGGTGTTGTTAAAAACCTTGTTTTACAACCTTTTATTGGCACTTTAAAGCGCTGGAATAGATTACTTTTGCGACGCTTTTGAAGCATCAGTTGTGCTTACCAATTGTAACGGCGCTTTCCAAGTGCCGGTTATGTTAACATACCTGGAAAAAAAATTAATTTCCAGGCACCTCAACCTGCATCAATAAAAAATAAAAACTTGTCATTAGGACGGAAAAACAAACAGTGAATGTAAGAAACAGTTCATTAAGCAAAATCAATCATTAAAATTCACATAACCTGCTATCAAAACTCAACACATCACACCAGCAGCATCAATAAAGTTCCCTAAAGAAACTACTGAAAAATTAATAAATTTTCAATCTGATAACCTGGAAAAACTAGTTGCAAATTCCAAAATAATGCAAGAAATTAATTCATGCAATCTCCAATGAAAGTTATGTAACTCAGAATTTAGAAAAGGTTGAAAAGCCATGGCATGTCAAAATTGTTTGAGAAATCTAGATCAAAATTGACAACTATATGCTCAACTAAGTTATGGCATTTGTAACGGTAAGTAAAGCGGTTGAAAAAAGTGTGAAATCTCCAACAATAAAATCGATATTCTGAGTCGAGCAATTTACCTGGTACTCTCGTAGCCAAGGTTCGGAAATTTGTAAACCAACTGCCATTTTTGCAATCTGTAGGATTGTGCATACATGTTGCAAGAGGCTATGCTAGGCAGAAAAAAACCATTTAGACACTTTTTAATGCCAAAAATGATGAAACAAGTTAACATGACAATTAATGTGTCCAAACATTTAATGAACAAATATAAACAAAAAGTAATTATTTTCTATACTTTTATCGCTACGGATGCCTTCTCACCTTGTTTATCTGTGGATTTAGTTAAAGTGATTGAAACCTCTATCACAATGCAAAGTATTAAAAACATTTCTCTTCAAACAATAAAAGATGTTGTTCATGGGCATGGATGCCAGGCTCACTGCATTATATGGTTTTCAATGCTATTTTCAGGCTCTCCATAATTGTGAAGAACCGAGTGAGGGAACCTTGATCCATGCAATGAACTTGCATATCCATGCCCAAATATCAAGAACGCAAGAACACAATTTCTTTTCCTTAATCAACAATAGCTCAACAAGACAGAACTCACCTGAACATATTGATGATAAATAGCAAATGGTGTTGAATATGATAGAAGAGGTAGAAGCTCTTTAACGATGCTCCAAGCATCTTGATCTGGAACAACAATTATTAAGCTGCAAGATATGCATTGCATACATAACCAGTACCTGGTAACAGGGCAAAAGTTGTGAATTTTGGTACATAGCATAAAAAGAAACAAATTATACAACTCTCAGGCTACATATAAAGCAAACAAACTAGAATTTCAATGTCCTACAATGCAAAAAAAAAAAAAAAAAGCAACTCTAAAGGAAAAACTGTATGTCATTATCATTCTGACCAGGAATTGAATAAAAATGAAGAGACACTGACAGTAATCCTCCAAGTAGTTACAATTGCACGTCAATTCTTCAATAAGTCCTCTCATTATCATTATTATTTAAAATAAAAATAAAATAAAATATTAAGCTACATGCTATTCATGCCAATTGATGTCACATATTTAGACTCACATCAGATTGGCAATGGTTAGATCCTGGGTTTACATAGCTTCGAACCTGTCCATTCCATAACAAAGTGGTAACACAACAAACCTGAAATAAATGAATGATTCTTGTACAACTTTCATTAAACTTCTATAAACTATACATTATGACAGCTAAAACCACAAACAAAACATTCCTTGCTGCATTTGAACACAGGTCACTAATTTGAAACTGGAACCTCTAGTTAACTCATTTTTACTTTTATTTTTCATTTCCGTTTAACTTTTTCTTTTTATTTTACAGCCCATTAGGGAGACATGACATGCATTTACGATCGCTAAATACAGTGCAATTAATAAAAGAATTGCATCTGTTATCGTAATCAAGAATAATGAATAGTTGAATGATAGGCACCCTGAAGAAAAACAACAAAAGCATGCATTAGAAACTTAATTCATCTGAAGATAAACTGTAAAAAATCTGTCAGACATTATAACGTTAGAGATGATATTAGTAGCTGAATTCTTTACCACTTTTGGAGGCTTGCATAACAATAATGATATTATCAGGAAGGAAAAGCAAAGATCCTATTTCAATCTTTGTGCGACAAAAAGGACACTCTAAACATGCAAGCGAACAAGGTTTGCACACTGCACAAAAAGATGCACAAGTAACTTTCAGCAGTAAAATTATATTCGGATGTTTATGCAGCCAATCAACTGAATTTCAATGGGGGAACATGCCCGTGTTCACCCACATCACATCCACCACCCTTGTGTTTATAAATTTTAGAATGCCTAGCTTACATGAAGGTGGATAAAGTGGTACAATCAGCCATATTAAAATGCAAAAGTATCTCTAGAATTTGCGATATCTTGAGCAGCCATCAAATCCTTTGCTTGTCTTGCATTCTGTTCTGAAAGCTTTGTGACCCCATTTGCTAAATTTTTCAACTCAACAGCTGCAGCAGATGCCAATTCCTTTGCATAAGAAGCATCTTCAGCCAACTTTTGATTCTGCACACGCAATCCACTGTTATCTTCCATCAGTTGAACCTGTTGGAGCTTTAGTTTCTCATTTTGCATCTCTTGTTCAGAAAGATGAGTATAGTTAAAGTGGTTCAACATCTCATAATTTACATCATAAGAAAGATTCTAAACCATGTTTGACAATGAAAAGTTTAGAACAGATGACTGTTCTTACAGTCCGCAGATATATAGCTAATCTTCAACAGTCTTGCCATGGTATGGAGAAAGGCTCAAAATTACAATGCTTAACTTGACAACACTGTGTTTAAGTGAGTTACAGGCATTACTGTAATGGTCGTGGAATTAATGGGTGTTACTATTAGCTATGAATAAAGGGGTTAAAGATGAAACATGCTAGGGATTGAGGTACAAACAGTTGGGATTTAGAAATCAATTACATATAAATTGATTATTAATTATCACTCATACTTTTCTAGGAGAACAACCATTTAGAAATTGTACATAGAATATCATAAACATGAAATGGAAGAACTAACCTCTAGCTCAAAACTCTTCTCATTGCACTGTGGCATCAATTTCATAACTGTCTGTTTTGCAAAAGGAATCAGAATTTCAGAAAGCACACAAACTAGGCTACTTCAGAATTGAGAGGAAATAAAAGTGATATTAATAGTGATGATGCCATGGACATCAAAATACCTGCTGCATCTAAACCAAGGAAGCATTGGCCATAGAAGCTTCGCCACTCTCAGTAATGTGTTTCTCTAAAGCTCTCATTTGCCTCCTTTTTTCTTGTATTTCAGATTCCAATTTAAGAATATGTAGTTTTAAGGAATTGGCAACGGTGAATCAAACAAACATAAAAACTAAGTACTGCTTAGAAATGAGACTTAGTAGCATGTTGATTATATAGACACCATTGAAAAAAAAAACTTGAACTTAGGCACAATGAACTGTAGCACCTCCACATCAATATCGTTTTACAAAGTGAATAAATCAGAAACAATACCCGAGCTTGTGAGCCATCAGGATCGTTCACAGACTGATCCATTAATCGCTTAAGGGTACTGGTGCTAAATGCAATCTCTCCAGCAAGCTTCTTAACCTGTTCGACGAGTAAAGGAATTTCCACATAAAAAATCATCGTGTTCATGCAAGTAAAGCAAATTAACATATTAATTCAACCAACCACAAAATGCCTAAAAGAGATTTCAGACAGAACTTAGCTGATTGAATGTGTACCACCACAACCACTCACAGAGAAATGCTACCTTCTTCATCTGTATACAAAGATTACAACTTCGGTTAAAATGACATTTACAACAATACTTGAAGTACCAATTAGCATACACATATAAAGGTGATATGAAAAGAAAACTACTTTCTTCTAGATGGGAGCTCTCAGAAGCATTGTTATTACTAGGAGCAGGTGCTTCAGGTGTAGGAGTAGTGGCAGGGCCAACAGGAAATATTAAATGTCTACTAATCAAACTTACAATTGAAGCATATGACTTCTTAATCAGCATGTAAGAAAAATATAACAATAAAATAGCAACGCAATGAACATAACCCTTTCATATATTTATAGGTAAAACAGTTACAAAGAACATATACTACATTCTTCTATAACAACAAGACTAATCCAAAAAAAGGAAACAACTAATCCAAATTAATAACAACAAGACTAATCCAAAGAACATATACCACATTCAGATATATATACATCCAAGTGTAGCACATCGGCAGCCACTTCAAACCTGTAGACAAGGATCAAATAAGAAAACAACTATGATCACTGATGGCATACAAAACACATCCTAGTTATTATCACTTTAAAAAACTCAACGCTAATGTGCCTCAGATCCACCAGATCCACCATTGTTTTGATTAGTTAGTCTCCTCAATGCTTGCATCATCATGGCCATATCCTCCTTCATTTTATTCATTTCATCACTAGCCACTTTCTTGTAGTCCGCCAACTCTTGTTTTGCCACTATCTTGTAGTCTGCCAACTCTTGTTTTGCTTCCGCAACCTCTTTTCTTGCAATCTCAATATCTCGCCTTGCTTCTTCTATAGCTTGAGATCCAAAGCGACTACTCGTACCGTTTTCAGATGTTGGCGTGATCCCATGTCCACTACACCGTACACGTCCAGGTCTGTCTGGCCCGAATACTTGAGTAAAAATGTGGTCATCATCTAAGGAGTTTAATCCCTCCTCTCGTTGCACAATAAGATTTTGTATCTCTTCCTACATTTAGAGACACGTTTAGTTAGTGAATATGAAATATAAATGGTAATGGATACCAACAACTTAAATTGAAAATAATACTGACCACCTTTCTTTGAGTGGATACATCTGAATATGATCCATCTTTGCTTGTATAAGCAAGCTCAAACATCCTAATACGAGATGGACGAACTCCTGTCATTTTCATCTGGCAACAATAGCAAACGTACACAAATGAGTAACTATATTTCTTACTAAGTTGATATTCAAATCGAAAATCTCAAACATTTTGTACTTAACCTCTTCATCCTCAAGTATGGCAAAGGATTTTCTGCCTGCATGATGAAGCATTTGTTGTGTGTCACGCCTTTCTTTATTTTTATCACACAATTCCTGAATTTATTAAAAACGGATTCGAAAAGCTATGTCATCAAGAATTAAGGTTTGGCTAGTATATTATAATCAAGTGTGATATTAAGGTTTAGGTACATACCTTAACCTTTGGCGTTCCCCAATGTTCTTTTATCAACCATTTCCAATCTTCTTCTTTTACAAATGGCGAAAGGTTGGATTCAAATGATTAACCAATGTGTTTTCACATCCTCACTCTGTGTCATTCTAAATGGTTCACCTCTTCCTACCATCAAATCTTCTCGAGGACTCCGACAAGGCGATCTTTTATCTCCATATTTTTTTATTCTTGTCGCCGAAGTACTCTCTCGTTTGCTTTCCCAGGCTGAAACAAATAATGTTCTCAAAGGTATTCACATCATGCGTCGGTCACCTTCTCTCAGTCACTTACTTTATGCTGATGACATGATGATTTTTTGTCGGGCTTCGCTTGCTAAAACTCATTCTGTGAGAGACATTTTAGTTGATTATTGCTTTACCTTGGGGAAAGTGGTAAACTACGACATATCCTCTATCTTTTACAACTCCAATGTCCACCCAGGCGCACCAAGATGATTAACAGAGTTTTAGGCTCTAAATTCTATAATTCGCGTGATAAATATTTGGGTACTCTTCTGCTTTTTTCCAGAAAGAAAGCTTCGGACTTTCAGTTCTTGGTGGATAAAATTACCACTAGACTCTCTTCTTGGAAAGCCAAAGTTTTATCTCAAACTGGCAGAGCGATCATGATCAAGGCTGTCATCAACTTCATACCCATCTAAACCATGCAAACCTTCCTCCTCCCTTGCTCTATTACCACTAAGATAGAATCATTAGCCAGAGATTTCTGGTGGAATGGGACAGATGACAGCAAAGCCAAACACCTTTTCATCTGGGAGCGCAACGGCCTTCCCTGTCACTTGGGTGGTCTTAATATTCCTTATGCTAGGAACATAAATATTGCCTTAATGGAAAAAATACATTTGGCGAGCAACCTCCAAGCCTACTAGCCCATACGCCCTTCAGATCAAGGTGATCTATTTCAAGAAGACGAGCAATTTCCAGCTCGTCAAATCCCCCAACATCGCTTCCTTTGCCTGGAGAGGCAACTTTATAACTTTAAATAAAATGAAACGACATCTCATTTGTCAAATCATGACAGGCAATGAGGTTGGCCTTTGGAAGGATTGTTGGGTGAAGCCAGGCTTGATTCTGGAAGATTGTCTTTCTCATCCCATTCCCCTTGACTTTACAAGTAAGATCCCTGATATCTGGAATCATTCCACAGGACAAATGGTGCACTAGAATCACACCCTCATTTAATCTTTGTTCCCTGGTCCAGTGGTCAAAGATATCATGGATAATTTTATTCTTCCATCGCTCTCCCCAGATGTGCTCATTTGGAAATTTGATAAAAATGGTATCTTTTCGGTAAAAAAAAAACGCTACTAAGGCCTTTGTTAACGAAGCTCTTGAATCTTCCACCTCTTCCTCGTCCCTCACCACACCTCAACTCCTCTCTAAAATTGCCTGCGATTTATGGAGAATTCATGCCCCTGCCAATGCTAATTTTCTTCTGTGGAAATTCTCTCAAAACCTGCTGCCCATTATGACCAACCTGGCTAGGATTCATGTGCATTTAAATGATTATTGTGTTTTTTGCAAACAATATAAAGAAGAGGTCACCCATCTTTTCTTTTTGTGCCCAGTGATTGCTTGGATTTGGTTCTTGTTCCCTCTTCCGATCAATTAGGTCAGGGCCAATGTCACAGAGCCTTCAACCCCCAGATTCTTTAACTTCATGTGGGAGTCTACATCAGCCCACCCTCAGCTTAAGGATGAAATGCTATCCCAATTTACGGTTGTCCACCATACCATTTGGTACTTTCGCAATAGCATCATTTTCTAAAATCTCAAGTTCTTTATGCATATTTTTCAGGTAACTTTCCATCATACCTGGTCCACCTGGAAGAAACAATGGTCTCTACATCCTACCTTTGATCAAGGAATTGCCAAGCCAATCTCTTTACATGATGTTTTTGATTCTGCGGTCAGGGATTCCTCTCTCCATCCCCATTACCGTCCCCACCAAAACATCCAAGAACCATCTCTTGAACAAGTCACTAACACTCAAGCCTCCATACTTTAGTTAATTGAGATTAGCTTCAGATTGTCAAAACCCATCACCTAAATTCTCTTTTCAGAAACCCGAAACCATTTCTCTCAATAGCACAGGAAATGATTATTGATGCGTCCAAAAATCGTCCTATTGTGAGTTTGACCTGCAAAACAATCGTTAGACTGCCAAGGACCACTCATTTGGTGGCTGAAGGTATTCCGATGCTTAAGTCGTTAACTCTATTGGAAGAAGAAAGTAAATTGGGACAAAACTTAGTTAAAGTTGCATACCTGTGTCGAATGTTCCCTTTACCTTTTATAATGATCATAGTTAACTCACTGCATGACTTAACCATGTGAGGCGCAACGGAAGAAGATGTTTTATAACAGTATCCTCCTTAATGAATATGCATTCTTGGAGGCGTAACTCCGTCCACGACTCTTTTTTGGGTGCAATGTTCCTCTTCTTTATGAGAGAACTCGTGCCGGGCTTGGATTCGGCTGGGTTTGGATTCGGGCCCTGTTTATGTCTTCTCGATGGTGAGCCTTATCTGGGCCTTTGTAATCGGCTCTATTCTTCTTGGGCTTTATGAGCTGGCCAAGTATATGAGCGATATGTTCTCGTGATGGGACTCTACGCCACGTGTATAGTCGTAATGAGCGGTATGTTCATGTATCCACTAACTGTGTGGCGGTTTTGTTTTCGATTTTCAACATTACGACACATTTAGTGCTCTTGCTATCTGTTGCTGCTGTTGTCTCTCCAACATTTCATCCGCCTGTTCGTTTTGGCGTGATTTATGGGATTTCGTGCGGCTCTTGCACATTCTCCCAAGAGTGGTCCTTTCGCTGCTCGTACCTATAAAAGGAAAATTTCGAGTGTGTCTCACTTCCATTTGCACCTCCTCATTTTCCAGCTTTTGATTCCTTGAGTTCGTTCTGCAATCATGTATAGCTCCAGGGTTTTGAGCAGCGATGTTTTTGAAGTCTGCGAAGCTTTCTTTTTGCCTAAGAGGGCAACACACGCAACTCTGGAAAAACATTCATCACGATTATTCGTTGCTGACTGATCAAGAAATCATTCTTCCAGTAGAAGGCGACAATCCTTGTCATCCAAAACATGGGTACATTGCTCTGTACCCTGGTATGTTCCACTCTGGTATCAGGATTCTTGCTCGTACGATCATCTTGGAATATTTGGATCTGGTTGGTATTGCTCTGGCCCAACTTGTCTCTAATGGTTGGAAAGTAATGGTTTCAACCTTAGTAAGGGTTGCCTCGGCTCGTATCCATATGAATGTCGTAAACCCCAATTCCACACGTTGCATGCATTCTCTTTCTTGTTTCAAGGACTTGCGAGAGAAGTATGGGGGTTGGTCGAGGTCTTGGTTCTATGCATCCATTTCTTCCTATCACTTTAGGTTTTACGGAAGTCAGATTCTACGATCATTTCGGGAACCTAAGAAAGTCGAGTTGTCATTATTTTTGGAAGAGCAGGAGTTCTGTAGTCGCTTTTGTGATATTCCCTGGGTCTCGATGGAAGATTTTCTCACTACGGATGCCATTATCTGTAGTGGCTTATATTCATCAAGTGAAGCGGGTCGCGCTTCGAAAGTGACTGTTGCGCGTGTTGTAGATGTCAGCTATCAAGTGGGTTCTGCTGACGAGTGCGTAAGTCGGGCTGCTTCAGTCATTGCCCGAGGTTCTGGGGGTGTTGGTTCGATTGTGAGGAAACGAAAAGTTTCTAGGCTTCCCAGACCTTCCAGATGTTGGCTGTCAGTTTCGGTCGTGTGTCGAAGAGGAAGAAACTTGCTACCTCAGTTCTTGATACTGCTAGGGATCCCCCTTGCTTGCTTATCTCCGAAAGGGAGGTCGTGGTTTGGAGGATGATTTTTCTATTTCGGAGGATGATGTGGTAAACCAAGTTCTCGAAAGGAGTAAGAAAAAAGTCTCCCGCCCTCTAGATGACCGTGCGAAAGTTCATGTTGCCTCTTATGGTTTGCCCGCCTCTACCAACCTGTCTATCGATGATTCACGCATCGTTGAGAATAAAATGTTTCAGTTTGGTCTTTGGCAGTCAAAGAATCCAGAAGGTACCAAGACCTTGGATGACTTCGCCGTCAGTGGAGGATCGAGTTGCTGTCCGAGATCGAGATTTTAAGCTCATTGTTTCTTCTGTCGTAGTTGGGACCTCGGGACCATCTGCTGCTCCTTTCGCGTCTTGTAATGTTCCTACTATTCTCGGGAGACCTTCTGGCCTTCTGAGGCTGATTTGTAGAACAATGCTCGCAACCTCATCGGCGACTGTCACGAGCGGTTGGCTAATATGGCTCATGTGCCCGTACAACAGCCACATCGCCATATTGACGATGGCCTCCAGCATCTTATGGAGGGGATGACACACTTTACTTATGTGGCCGTGATGGGGTCGGATTGTAAGGCATCTCGTGATCAGGCTGCGCACATCGAGCGGAAACTAGCAGGACACATTCTAGTCCTTTCTCATGTTCTCCGTCAATTGGATTCGTTGAAGGCGAAGTGCATAGAACATGAAATGGCTGTGGATTATGCGCGGGCATCGCTGAGGGAAATCGAGGCTATGCGTGATAGGTTTGCTTCTGACCTCAAGAAGTCCGAGGTGGACTTAGGCAAGTTGCGATCCCGTCTGGATGTTACTGAGAAAGAGTTGTCCGACCGAAAAGCTGAACGTGATGAGGCTATTCGTTCTATCGAGGAATGTTCTGCCAAACTCAAGGCTTCTACTATTCAAATCGCTCAGTTGAATTCTAAGTTTTTCGAGACCAAATCAGCGGTCTCTACTAAACTTGCGGGCGTTGACAGAGAGTTAGCATCAACTTGAGCTGAGCTGTCAACCGTTACTGAGAAACTAAAGGCGACAGAGGCCGCAAATTGGAAGATAGTGGTCGAGGGTTGCCACAATTTTCGGGATTTCTTGGAGACACAAGGTTTGGACATGACAATACCATTGTTTTGCTGAGCAGGAATTTGATGATGTCAAGGAAGTTGTTTCGGATTCACTGGGTGATCCGAATATCAGAAAGTCTTCTGATCCTATGCTGCCTGGAGACGATCCCCACGATGTTGATTCTCTTTCTAAGTTGTTGTTTCCTTCTTCTTTTTGCATTCTCCTGTTTTAGAAGATGAATGGATTTTTTTTTTTTTTTGCATTGGTTGTGTCCCGTATGTCTAACTTGTTAGCTTTTATTTACGACATTTCTGGGAGATTTCTGACTAGTTCATCCAGATTTTTACGAATGGCTTCGGTGTTCAACGTTCTAGTCGTATAGAAGCTCTAGTTTACGAAATCCTGTTTTACATTCGGATTATGATGTCGCACATTACAGTCGACGTGAAAGTCCGACTCTTATATCCCGGTACATTACTTTGTGGTTGATCAGGCTAGAAGTTATTGTTTTATGTTCGACTCATTCGTCCAGTAGATGTATTTGTTTTTTATCGATACTCTAGCTGTGCTGAGTATTTTCTCGAGTTAGTTTTTTAATCCGACTTGTTAGTCCCAATTAAGTCTTTTTGTTTCAAAATTGAGAGCAAAAGATTTTATTGATAATATCTTTTCAAGTTCTCTACATTCCATGGCCGAGGTAGCATTTCGCCCTCTTTGTTTTCCAACCAATATGTTCCCGGTTTGTTGATTTTTGTTACTCGATACGGTCCTTCCTAGTTCGGGTTCAGCTTGCCCGTGTCAGGCTCTTTCATGTTGAGTTGGACTTTTAATATCACCCAGTCTCCGACGTTAAATGTTCGGATTCACACATTCTTGTTGTAATATCCTGACATACGCTGTTGGTAGGCTGCAGTTTTAATGGAAGATGCTTCTTGCTTTTCTTCAAAGAGATCCAGCCTGACTCTTAATGCCTCGACGTTGTCCTCAGCGTGAAATTCTTCGGTTCGGAATGTTGGCATTCCGATCTCCATGGGTATCATTGCTTTGACCCGTACGCGAGGGCGAAAGATGTTTCTCCTATCGGAGTTCGTTTTGTTGTTTTGTACGCCCTAAGGAAGCCAAGTAACTCGGATGTCCATAGCCTTTTTACTGCCTCGAGTCTTCTTTTGATCGCTTCCAAGATTGTCCTGTATGTGACCTCGACTTGTCTGTTTGTTTGTGGATGAGCTGGCGCGGAGAAATGTTGTCGGATATTAAGATTTTTGCATAACTCCTTAACCTTTTTTGCCTTCAAATTGCTTCCTATTGTCCATGACGATTACCCTTGGGATCCCGAATCTGCATATGATGTCTCTCCAAAGGAGTTTCTCGACTTGGGCTTCTCCTATCTTTCTGAAGGGTTCTACTTCTACCCATTTGGTGAAGTAGTCTACTACGATGAAGAAAATCTTCTTCTTATCGGACGTTGGGAGTGGTCCAACGATGTCCATTTTCCATTGTGCGAAGGGCCAGGGGCTACTCATTGGGATCAGATTTTGTCTCGGCATGTGAGTGTATGGCGCATATCTTTGACATTTGTCGCATTTGCGAACTAGCTTGTGAGCATCCTCTTGCATCGTCGACCAATAATAACCTAATGTGAAAGCTTTATGGGCCAATGTTCTCCCCCTGGATGATTTCCGTATGTGCCGTGTTGTATTTTCTGTAGAACGTATTCAACATCTCCTGGTGCAAGGCACCTCAGTAATGGGCTTGTGGCAGATCTTCTGTATAGTTTGTCATTGATCATTGTGTATCTTGCTGTCCGATTTTGTAGCTTTTTGGCTTCCATTGAATCTGTTGGGAGTTCTTCATTTGATATATACGCTAGGATTGGAGTTGTCCAGTTGGTTTCTTGGTTTACGGCGCATGCTTCTTCCGATTGGTTCTCGAGTATAGAGCTTTCTTATGTCATGACGAGTGGGTTGTCATTAATGCTTTGTTGTCAAAGTTTCCTTTGCTAGTTCATCGACTCTTTTGTTCTCTGCTCGTGCGCACCGTTGAATGGTAGCATTTATGAAGCCTTCTACTAGCTCTGTGGTTTTCTGGTGGTAAGCTTTCATTCAGATATCTTTGACTTGAAATTCACTATTTAGTTGATTGACCACCGGCTTGGATTCAGTAAAGACACTAATGTCTTTTATTCCCAAATGTTTTGCTAATTGTAGCTTTGCTATCACAACTTCGTATTCGACTTCATTATTAGAGGCACTAAAATTGAATTTTATCGCCTTCTCTAATGCGATGCCTTTCGAGTTGTACAAGATTAGTCCGACTCCGCTTCCTGCCACGTTGGAGGTTCCATCACAGCAGATGATTCATTTGTCAAAATTCGGTTTGGGTTGTTCTTTTCTGCTTTATTTTTCCTCATGTTGGTTGTTACTTCCTGTGAACTCGGCGATGAAATCCGCTAATGCCAGAGCTTTGATAGCGGTTTTGGGGGCATAGCTAATGTCGAATTGTCCGAGTTCTATTGCCCACATCACCATTCTTCCTGACAGATTTGGTTTGTGGTACCACCAACCGAAGCGGTTGTTCGGTCATAATCGTGATTGGGTGTGCTTGGAAGTATGGTCTCAATTTTCTTGATGACACGATTAAAACGAGCACCAGTTTCTTCTAGAGCCGGATAGTTGATTTCTGCATCTGCGAGTGTTTTACTGATGTAGTACACTAGTTTTTGCAAGCCCTTTTATTCTCGTATCAAGGCCGAACTCACCGTGTGATTGGACACATATAGATACAGATATAGTGTTTCTCCCATGTTCGGTTTTGTTAGTAGCTTTGTGTTTCCCATGTATGTCTTTAGGCTTTGAAAGGCTTCCTCGCATTCATCATTCCACTTGAATGTCTTGTTCCCCGTTAAGATTTTGAAGAAAAACAGACACTTGTTTGATGATTTGGAGATAAATCTGTTCAAAGCTGATATCCTGACTTTGAACACCTTTTATGTTTGTCGGTGACTGCATGTTGAGAAACACTTGTATCTGTCTTGGATTGGCTTCAATTCCTCGTTGGTTGATCATGTACTCGAGAAACTTTCCTGACTCCACTCCAAAGGTGCATTTTTTTGGGTTCAGCTTCATCTTATACTTTCGCAGCTGGGAGAAAGCCTGTTCAAGATCTGCGACGTGGTCTGCTATGCGTGAGCTTTTAACAAGCATATCGTCGATGTAAACTTCCATTGTTTTGCCGATATGATCTTTAAACATTCTATTCACTAGCCGTTGGTACGTTGCTCTCGCGTTCTTTAATCGAATGGCATTACTTGATAACAATATGTACCCCTTTTCATTATGAAAGAAGTTTATTCTTGGTCAGAAGGATACATTTGTATTTGATTATAGCGAAGTATGCATCCATGAAGCTCAACATTTCGTGCCCGACATTTCGGAGCCACCGGTCTCTTTTTTTTGTCGCACCAATTTCTTATCTGGATTCACTTGCAATTTGTGAGAGATGATGGATGGGTCAATCCCCACCATATCCTTTATTGTCCATGCAAAAACACATTGGTTATCTTTCAGCAGCTGGATAAGTTCCTTGGTGCGTTCAGGGTGAATCTTTGTGCCTATTCGGACTGCCTTTTCTGCTTCATTGTCTAAGTAGACCTCGATCGTTTCTTCTTCCGGTTGTTTGATATTAGGTCGATCTCGCGGACTGGTTGGAGTCGTATTATCGTCCGGAGAGTTTGAACTCTTTTTATCAAGCTGTTGTGAAGGATCTTCCAGTCGTTGCAGTAATTGCTATTTATGGTGGGTCTTTATTGCTGCAAAATGACACTCCCGGGTTGCTAGTTGGTCTCATTTGATCCTTCCGATAGCATTGTCGGTATGGAACTTCAAACATTGGTGCATAGTAGAGGAGACTGCGCCCACATTGTGTATCCACGGTCTCCCAGTAGCATGTTGTATGCAGCAGGAACATCGACGACGAGAAAGTCTGTAAACAATACTCGTTGTTTTCCTGGCTCTTTTGCTTTGACCGGTAGTTGAATCATTCCCAGTGGGTGACATTGTTCCCCACTAAAACCTACCATAGATTGATCGCTAGGTAAGAACATCTCATTGGTAAACCACATCTTTCGAAAAGCTGTCAGGTATAAGAGATTGGTCGAGATGCCGGTGTCGACCAATACTCGTTTGATTTCCCACTTAGCTATCATGACTGAGATCACTAAAGCATCATTGTGTGTGAATTTAACCCATCATCATCTTCGTTTGAGAAGGTTAGAGTCATTTGTATTATTTTTGCACGATGTGCGGATGGTTCTTGGAATTTGATTTTTGTACGTAAGTCTCTGACTATACGCTTTGGGATCGATTGGATTGCTCCATTTCCTCGGCTGCGCCGTGCAAGACATATATTGTTTCCTTTACTTGCTCCCTTGAGATGATTGTTTCGTCCCCGAGTTTGAAGAATTCTCTGAGTTTTTCTTCTCTAATATGACGTTCAATCTCGTCCTTCAGACTGCGACAATCTTCGATATCGTGGCCATAATCGTTGCGGAAGAGGTAGTGTTGTTCTTGCTCCACTTCGTCTGATCTCTTCTCATTTTCGATGGCCATTTCACATCTTCTCTTCCTGCCATAGCTTCAAAAATCTCACTCTGACTCGCTATCAGAATCGAGAACGATCTCTCATGTTTGGGCCTTTTCGATTGTAGATTTTCGAACTTCCCTTGATTACACCTGGAACTATTGTTAGTCCAGTGTCTCTCAAGCTGGGTGATTTCTTCTCGAAATTTGCTGCCTTTCAGGTCTCGAATGATTTTGTCTACCATTTCGATTACGTGGTTCATCTTGGCCATAAACATCTCTATTCGGGGATCCGAGGGGATTCCCCAAGACGTCAGAGACATCTGAACCGTTACTAGTTGGAGTTTTTTTCTAGCAGGTACGGTTGTTTCGACGGTTATCGCTGGATCGATATTAGGCAGCATGCCATATCTTTCATCGCCAGATTGAAGATTTGTGGAATATTCCATTGATCTTCTACCAGGTTGTGTGAGCTTTGTTACTGTAAATTATATTTTTGAAAGGAAACTCGTCGTTCTCCACGGACGGCGCCAAACTGATGCATCCAAAAATCGTCCTCTTGTGAGTTTGACCTGCAAAACAATCGTTAGATTGTCAAGGACCACCTTTTTGGTGGCCGAAGACACTCTGATGCTTAAGTCAATAACTTTGTTGGAAGAAAGAAGTAAATCTGGACAAAACTCAGTTAAAGTTGCATACCTGTGTCGAATCTTCCCTTTACCTTTTATAATGGCCGCGGTTAACTCTATGCATGACTTAAGCATGTGAGACACACCGAAAGGAGACATTTTTTGTAACAGTCTCCTCCTTAATGGAGATGCATTCGTGGATGAATAACTCCCTTCATGACTCTTTTTTGGTGCAATGTTCCTTTTCTTTATGAGAGAACTTCGATCAGGCTCGGATTCAGGCTTTGATTCGACCGAGCCTGGATTTGAGCTCTGATTCGATTGGGCTTGGATTTAGGCCCTGTTTATGTTTTCTCGATGGCGGGCCTTATCTGGGCCTCTGCAATCGGTTCTACTATTCTTGGGCTTTATAAGCTGGCCCAGTAGATGGGCGTTATATTATGCGCCACGTGTACGGTCGTGATGATTGATATATTTTGATGTATCATCAATTATGGTTACTTATGATGCTAGCTTCTTTGCCTCTTCTCAGCAAGGTGTAATTGGTATTTTTGCGGTCGATGGGCTTGGCAAAATTCATGCAAGGATTGCAAATGCTATACCAGGACAAGCTTCGGCAGTACCATGGCACAATGTCTTACGGTGGAAGCAACCCTTCTCCTATCCAAACTCGCCATTGGCAGACATGTTTTCTCCTTGGAGATTCTGTTACTCAATACAATCCTTCAGACAAACATTTTGGATAGCCAGTAGGATTTTTGCTGGATGTGGGGACCTATAATTTGTAATATTAAGGCTCTCATTTCTTTTCATTCCCACTGATTTTGTAATTTTATTCCTCGGGCCCTCAATCATGAGGCGCACGAGTTGGCTACGTATGCTGGACAAGTTTATCGTAACCGTATTTAGTATTAGCATTATGTTTTACCAAAAAAAAACCTATAGGCCATATTTATAACTAAACCTAACCCAAGATTTTATTGGAGCCCTAATCTCCACTTATTCTAATGGCCTTACTTAGGCCCGACCCAACTACCACTATCAATTAAATAAAATAAAAAAAAATCTTAAATTACTTCACTACATAAATTGGATCACATTGTAGTCCTAGACCATTCTTAAAGGCAGTTGCTAAATAACACCACAACATATACTCATGGACACCGCCTCCCACCAAATATTTTTTTGGATTTATTGAAGGACACCATCACTATATAAAAAAAAAAACCTAACCCTAACCCTCATCTTCTCCTCTCCCCCTTCTTCTCCACAACAACAGCCTCCTCATCCTCCTCCCATTCACCCCACCACCTCATTCCACCGCCACCGCCACCTCATCCTCCTCCTCCCCTTTACCACCACCACCACCACCACCACCTTGCCACCGCCACCTCATCTTCCTCCTCCTCCCCTTCACCCCACCACCTCATCCTCCCCTTCACTACCACCACTGCCACCTCATCCTCCTCCCCTTCACCACCACCACCACCTCGCCACCGCTCTCATCCTCCTCTTCCCCTTCACCCTCCCACCTCGCCACCGCCACCTTTCCTCCTCCTCCTCCTCCCCTTCACCACCACCACCACCTCCTCCCCTTCACCCACACCTCTCAATCGCCACTGCTCATCCCACCTCCTCCCTTCTTCTTCTCATTCTCTGGTTTTTTTCCATGTTTTTTTCTCTTCGCCCTCATCGAGATGGGAACCCACACTTGTCGGAACCTCCGCGAGGGTAAAAATGTGTCGATGGTGCAACAAGAATAGAATTACCGCCTCAGTTTGTAAAAATATGCGAGGTGCACTCAGATTTCTCATATTGATGGTGCCACAAGAACACGGTTACTGCCTCAGTTGTAAATAAAATGCAAAAAAAACATAAGGCACGATTTTTGACACTATTTTCAAGTGTAAATATTGAGGAGGACGAGATGCTTATATGTTGATATTGTTAGCCAATTGTAAATGTTGATCTTGTTGATCCGAGATGCCCATATGTTTAGTTTGTATATATAAGAATTTTGGGATGTTGCTTATATAATGCAGTTAGGAATTTTATGATTATTCAATTGCATTTTCATTGATTTTAATATTTGCATGCATAATATTTATAAATACAACAAAAACACTTTCATTTGTAGATTCGCTTCGCAAAATATTTAATTTTTCCATCTAATTCAAAAAATAAAATTTTGCCTTTTAATTCCTGCTCAAGACTTCAGCTGTCAGAATGAATTAAAAAGAGGGAGGGGGTCTCCCTAAATAAGTCCTCTCAAGGATTTGAAAAAAACCCATTGTAAATGCCCTAAAACATAACTAAGTAGTAAGAATCTGTACTCAAACGCAATGACTCGTATGAGCCATAAACACAAATTCTCAGCGGCTAATGCGAACAAAATGATGAAAACAGCAGCGACACTTGCGAAATTCTCCAAAATGCCTATAAAGAACCAAACATAGTGGAAAATGCGAGCCCAAGAAAAAATCGCTCGACCTGCTGCGTTTTTGGCAGAAGACAGAGTCTGGTTTCTATCCAAACGCAGCGGCCGCTGCAACTAGTATACATATCCTCGCCGTTACCACTGCGTTTGGATAGAAAACAAACTCTTTCCATTTTTTTGAATTTTTGTATTTGAACATTTTTTTTTTCATTTTTTCGATTCCTATGGGTATGCTATAGTACTTGCATATTTGATTTATTGCTAAACCTCACTTTTGACCATATCAAGTTGCGGTGTTCAAAAGTGGCGTTTAACAATAAATCAAATATGTCAATACCGTGTCAAACCCATAGGATTTGAAAAAAAAACCCAAAAAATTTTCAAATACAAAATAATGGACAGAGTTTGTTTTCTGTTCAATCTCAGCGGTTGTTGTGAGGATATGAATTATAGTTGGAACAACCGCTGCGTTTGGACAGAAAACCAACTCCGTCCATTTTTTTGAATTTTTGTATTTGAATATTTTTTTTTCAATTTCTATGGGTTTTTGAGATGGTCAAAAGTGGGGTTTAGCAATAAATCAAATATGTAAATACTGTAGCAAATTAATAGGAATTGAAAAAAATGAAAAAAAATATTTAAATACAAAAATTCAAAAAATGGACAGTCTGTTTTCTGTGCAAACGCAGTGGTAGCAGCAAACATATGAACATTGCTCGCACGATCAGCTGCGTTTAGGGAAAAAAACAAAGTCTAGTTTATGTCTGAAAGCAGCGGCTTCGGCGAGCTTCTATCTTATCCTCGCCTGAGCCTTTGCATTTTGGGCAAAAACTTGACTTTGTTTCAACAATTGTTGAATTTCTGCGATTTGTACGATCACATTCGCGTCCGTTTGCTGCGATTTTTATTCTTCGGTTTTGCCGCTGCATTTCGAGTATCTCAGAGATTTTTTTCACTTTTTCCCCGCTCTATGACATTTAAGCATACTTGGGAAAACCACAATGGTTGCATAATCATAAGAAAATTACTTGAAAAAACAAATGGATTTGCTTGAGAAAATAAATAGATTGCTTGAGAAAACAAATAGAATTCATTGGAAAGACAAATAGAATTGCTTGTGAAGGAAAATAGAATTGGTTGGGAAGACAAATTCATAACCAATTAATTTAAGTTGTTATTTAAATTGAGCATTATAATAGGGGAGTAGCCTATTAGTATTCATAACCAATTCAAGAGAAAGAAGAAAAGATGAAGAGAAAAGGCCAATGTTGAAAAAATAATCCTCCAACGAAGAATGAGATGAAATTGGAGATCCCAAAGACGACTCTGTTTGGTATGAGGACCCCCACTCATCATCGTCTTCAGATGATGAGGAGGACGATGATGACGAAAAACTGTCAAATGAGGAAGAGGACAATGAAACATCACTGTCCTCTTATGAAAACGATGATTATGGTGATAGTGATGGTGCGTTAGTGAACTACTACTTCTCCGACGAAGTCTCAAAGACTTGGTTGATCGTGTCCAAGACAAATAATGTATTTTTTTTGTATTTGTTTTGTAATATTTTTAAATATTAATGAAAATTTTCTTGTTTAATGTTTGTTTTTGTGCTTTTGTATTGTAAAATTTTGTTTGTATTTCTAAAATTTCAATTTGTGTTTGTTAATTCCAATTTGTGCTTCTATTGTGAATAAAATAAGAGAAGAAGAGAGGAAAAGAAGAAAAAAAACACATAAGAAAGATAGGGAGAGATGAGGAGGCGGCGTAGAAAGCCGGCAAGGTGGTGAGGTTCTTGATGGAGAAGAAAGGGAGAGGAGAATAGAGGGAGAGAGGAGAAGAGATGGAGAGAGGAGGAGACCGACCAACGGTGTGGTGGTTCGATTGATGGTGGCGGGGTAGTGGTGCGGTGGTGATGGTTACAGGAGAATACAAAGAGAAAGGAAGAGAGAGAGAGAAAGAATAGAGGAGTTAGGGTTTTTTTTTTCCTTTTATAGGTGGTGACCTTCAGTAATGGTGGTGTCCTTCAGCCAGTAACCTGATGGTGGTATCCATCAGGAGAAGTGGTGGTGTTATTTAGCAGCTGCCTTCTTAAAACATATTTAGTACTCATGCAAGAAGCACAAATTTGTTTTAAACTTTTTTGCTACCACTCTTCATTATCTAGGTGTTAACTGATTGCAACACCTTTGGTACACATAGGGACCTCCTATTGCACTCAAACAAAACTTCATCAATAGATTCCCTCTGTTTAGAAGCAAAATAATAATATGATATTCTATGATATCTTTTAATAATTCAGCAAGACAATCAACACTGAGTAGGGAAATTTTTGTGTCAGCGACAAATCTTTATGGAATAATTTAAAAATAAAAAAAAACACAATTCATCTAACTTAGGAAAGCATTGATGTTCACTTGCACAAGTTGTAAGTATTTAATATAAAGTAGTTTGGAAATTTTTTTTACAAAAATGCTAGGAAACTAGATTTTTACAACTATGTTTTGCAACTAGGATGACGTGGTGTGATCTCGAAAGAATGATGAAATCCCCAAAAAGCTTATGTGTATCGAGGTTGTAAAAAACCTCCTGTGACGATGCTACATCATCCTGGTTGCAAAACCTGGTTCCCTAGCCTCACTCATTTTTTGAAGTGGGCACTCATATCATACACTACTTAATCCATGACTCCTACAAGGGAGTGACATGACTAGTTTTTTTTTTTTTTTAAGCATTATATATTATATAAAGAAAATTAAAACATACATAGACTAGACCTCGCTTTGGCAGCTAGAGCATGTGCCTCATAGTTGAGGTTCCTATTAATGTACTTACATTTCCATTCACTAAGCAAAATAAGTATACGATCAATGTTACAAAAAAGAGGTTTCCATGCCCAATCCAAAACAAAAGATGGGTGGTAGCTTGTTGGGAGGTCGCCTGTGTAAAGTTAGTAGAGTCTCCCAAAATTAAACCCGTTTTCCACCTTTGATTATGCACCAACATAAGAGCCACCTCGCCTGCATGGAACTCCGCCATAGTACAATCCGTAACCTTCCCCCGAATAGGGCTAGACACCGTCGCAAGAATATTGCCTCCCATATCCATAGCCACAACTCCAATAGCACCTTGCTGGGAATGTGCAAAAAAACATGCATCAAAATTGACAATCACCGTATCGGGGGTTGGGTGAAAGGTCTCAGGGGAAGGCAAACTAGGATGTGGAGGGTGGTCATTAATAAAAGCTAATTGGCATCGAAGGAAAGATGCCAAATCTGGGAGGTGGGGGTGTATGGTCTCTACCCTATTTGAAAGTTGAAAAGAAGAGGAGTTCTCAAAAAGCCAAGGATTTGTGGGATATCCAAAATTTTGAGAGTGGAGGCATTAGGAGGGGTAGAAAACCATTGAGCAGACCAAGATGACCAAATCTGATTGAAGGTGGAAGTGAAAACCGGGGCTCCAAATTTGGACTTCTTAAAAACAATATTGTTACGAATTTGCCAAATAGAAAGGAGGATCACTGTGAATTTGGACAACATTTCCTCAGTGTAAAGTCTGGATTGGTTTGCTGATGTCCACACCACTTGAAAGGCATCCCGGATAAAAGTTATACAGAGGGAATGGTGATGCCAGAGGACAGGCACTAGAGAAATCAGCCATACTACTGGGCAGAGAAAGAAAAGATGTAGAGAATCTTCTGCCTGATCCTTACAGAAGCTGCACAAATTGTTAATAGGGACATGGACTCTTGCCAGATTGGCAGTAGTGGGAAGCAGATCTTGATTGACCTTCCAAATAAAAAAAAAGGGCATTGGGAGGGGCTTTGATGTGCCAGATCTATCTCATGATTTTCAGCCGTACAGGAGATGATAAAAGTGTTACAGATGTACTAGCTAAATTATTAGTGGAAAAAGTTCTGGTAGCACTTTTAACAGAAAAAAACCCTTTCTTGTCCCCGTTCTAAATGAGTTGATCGGGCAAGGAGATGCGTCTGATACAAATATTGAGGATATCCTGGACCACGGGTGAAAGGAACCAGTCGTGTAGGAGTGGGGCATTCCACTCCTGAACAAAAGATGAAGAGTTGAGTCAAGAGATGCAGTGCACAGTCAACGAGCAAGAGATCGGGTTTGACCCAAGCATCAAACCAAATGTTGATCTGACTTCCAAAAAGCACCTGGTAATGGAGAAAAAGCTTCATGTGAACTAGAGCCTTAAAATTGCCTCACTAAGCGAAGGATGTCGTTGTTGGGGTTCGGGAAAGTTGGAAGAGCGACTGTGATGGATAGTAAATGCTTTGGAGAAATTTTGATCTTAAAGAACCTGGGGATGATAAGGCATTCCAGATATTCTTTGCCAAGAGGGCAAAATTCCTGATTCAAGAGTTGGGAATATTGAGGCCACCAAGGAGATGAGGTTTTGAGACTTTGTCCCAAGTACAAAGATGTTTTGCCTTTCCGCCATTATGTTCATTCCACCAAAAGTTATGAGCAAGTGCATCAAACTGATTGGACAGATTTGCAGGAAGAAGGAAGGTCTGTATCGTGTAAACTAGGATATCGATCGACTTGGGACAGGACCTTGGACTTCCAACATGCCAGCCGGGAAGATATCTTTTCTAGAAGGAAACTAAAATCTTTAGATTTATGTTTCGAGAAGATAAGAGGGGATCCCAGGTATTTATTAGTGGTCCTGTAAGACTTAGTTCCCAGAATTCTGTGGATCATCTTAGCATGCCTGGGGTGAACATTTGCATTGAAAAAAGTGGATGACTTAGTAAAGTTAACTGCCTGGCTTGAAGCAGCACAATACTGATGGATTATGTCTTTCACCGTGTGAGCTTCAGCTAGGGAGGCTCGACAAGACAAAATAAGACCGTCTGCATAGAGGAGATGACTAAAAGATTGGGCTTGCCGTCTGACTTTGAAACCTTTTACTTGGCCCGAAGATTCCGCCTTCATGAGTAAGCGGCAGAGAACCTCCACGATCAAAATAAAAAGATAAGGAGATAATGGGCCACCTTGTCTGATACCTATTGAAGGTTTAAAGGACAACAAAGGGGAGCCATTGAGCAGGACTTGTAAGGAGGTAGTGGATATACATTGTTCAATCATATTGATCCAGTCCTCAGAGAAACCCAATTGATTAAGGATCTGTAGCAGGAATGGCCATTCTACCCGATCATAAGCCTTAGCCATATCCATTTTGATCGCCATCCATCCTTGCGATTTCCTTTTCAAAATTTTCATTAGACAAAAAGTCTCATGGGCAATGCTGACATTATCAGACATTGATCTCCCTTTAAGAAAAGCTCTTTGATTCGGGGATACAATTGAATCCAGGAACGGTTTGAGTCTGTTCTCCAAAATTTTGGAAATTGTTTTGTAGATGACATTGTAAGGACCAATGGGGAGAAATTTCTCCGGAGAGGTGGGGATACTGACTTTGGGAATGAGGGCAATAAAAGTTGCATTCAGATTTGGGTTTAACCTTTTCGTGGAAAAAAATCCTGAACCAAAGAGATCAGATTCGAGCCCACTATGTCCCAATATCGCTTGAAGAACAAGGCATGGAAGCCATCAGGCCCCGGTGCTTTCAGACAACCAAAGGAGAAGACTGTCTCCTTTATAAGATTTCCCGTAAGTATAGCAACGAGAGAGGCATTTCCGAAGAAATGATGAGCTGGAAGAGTTGTAAAATGTTTTGGTCAGGGCATGGGTTTGAGGTGGTAAATATATTTGAGTAGTATTGAGTGAGCACATCGCCTATGCGAGAAGGATCAGATTGCCAGAAGTTGTTGTGATATTTAATCCGAAGAATGTGATTAGTTTTGCGCATCATTAGAGTGGAGAGGTGGAAAAGTTTTGTATTTCAGTCTCCTTCCTTAAGCCAGGTTTTGCCAGACTTATTATGCCAAAAGAGTTCCTCCCTGATGAGTTCCTCTAATCTGGCTTCAACAATCGCGAGTGTCAAGGATATTTTGCTGGATATTCCTGAAGTGGGACTTATTCCAGCAAGTGAGAAAATTGCTGAGGTTCTTAACTTTGGAAAGGAAAATATGCGGTAGGGATCCCCAAAAACAAGAATTCCAAAAAGAGGAGACGACCTTGTGGCAGTCAGGATCTCTAGTCCACATTTGGAAGAAACGGAAGGGTTTTGGGGAAGGGGTGGAGGGTGACACCATTTGACGGCAGATCGCTCAGTGATCCAAAGTGGGAGCATGGATGGAGCGATAGGAAGCTGAGGGGAAAAAAATCCATCCATTCTGTGGTAACCAGGAATCTGTCCATTTTTTCCTTGATTGCATGATTGTCCATCCGCTTATTAGACCAAGTGTGTTGTGATCCTTTTAGCGGAAGATCCAAGAGTTGATTTGGGTCAACAAAGTCCCTGAGGTGAGATAAGCTTGATTCAGAGGGGTGCAACCCTCTTAGTTTTTTCACGGGATTGTAGATGGCATTGAGATCGCCAATGATTAACCCGAGGAGGGGTTGATTGTTGTAGACATGTAACATGTTATCCCAAAAGAGCCTTCGACGAGACGGGTTTGGCTCCCCATAAACAAAGATAGCCGACCAAACATTAGTAGAAAAATAATTCGCAATAGTACAATTAAAGTAATATTTACAATCTGAAATAATATTGAGGTTGATACCTGCTTTCCAAAATAGTGTTATACCACCAGACTGTCCTGTCGCAGGAATTGAGTGTCCATGTCGAAATCCAAGTCTATGGCGGGTACGGTCCATTTGAGTAGCAATAGCTTTAGTCTAAGACAAAAAGAGGATATCTACATTGGACTGTATGGAAAGGGTCTTTATAATCTGGAACGTGTTGGGAGACCCTGCGCCTCTAACATTCCAAGAAAGTATCATGAAGAAGAAGGCGACCTGAGAGAGGCGGTCGTTTGGGCCTGAGGTGTCGCAGTAGTGGGGAGAGGGGGAGAGTCCCTGGTAATAACATTTTCTAACCCCTTTGAAACCATTGTGGTATATATTGAGATTGATTGTGGTAGCATCCTAAACAAGTGGGATCACCTGAAACTGAGGATCAGTATGGGACTTTACGTTCTTAGATTTGGAGCGATCCGCTCTTTTTTTGCTAGAGCCTTGCGCCTCTGATTCTTAATCTGTAGGGAGCAACTTGCATTTGCCTAGTTGCAAGGTAGCTTGACGTCGAGCTTGTGCAATCGAAGTAGCTTTTATTTGTTCTTTGTGAACCCTACCCATATCAAGCTGAAGAATGAAGAGGAGCTGGAGATGTTGAGTGTTGTGTCTGGAGCATTTAGACTTAGTATCTGTTTTGACTGTGAAGACCAGCCACTTTTCAACCTTTCTATCTCCGCTGAAAATATGAATGAGACAAACGTTGTAGTAGAGCTCACAGTAGGTTCCCTATTTGAGGTAATCGTCTCGTTTTGTAACCCAATCTACGGTGTGTTGTGTCCCTGTGAGGTGTCCTCAGCTAAAGAAAGTAAAATGGAGCAAGTAGTTGCAAGTGAGAAGATCGGATTGTGGTCCAATTGTGACGTCCCTGGCGTGGTCATATACTAAGGTACCCCTGCGGACTGTATAAAATTTATTGAAGAAGTGTGCCACAATGAAGCATTTAAATGGTGGGGCACGCCTGCTGTAGAAGCCACTGGCACTGGGTTGAAAGTCATAGCCCAAGGCGTTGAAGAGTTGGCCCAATTAAAAGCCCAAGAGGACTGTCCAAACATGTTTAGTAATTGTGGAAGCTCGTTAGCTGCATGGGCTGGAAATTGCATAGCATGTGCCCAAGGAAGGCCCGAAAGAAGAATCTGTTAAAGAGGGCCCAAAACCGGCCTATTACCATTACCCACTAACCCAATCGTGGAAGTTGAAGCAGCAAGAGTTAATTCCACTGTACTGGCGGATGTAGACATCGAAGAATGAAAAGTGTGGTCGTGGGTCCCAGTGACCACGCTGTTAGATGATGATATCACCTCTTTCACTAAATCCCGTTGAAAAGTAGGCACAAAATCAATAGAGGGCCCGTTGCGGTTTGTTGAGCAGCTTGAGGTGAGCAAGAAACACTATTTGAGGACGTGTTGGTGTAAAACGTGGCAACCGTACTTACAAGAAGAGGAAAAGTAACATTCTCGAATAGATAAGAAGATGTTCATCGAAGTTCATGAGAAAACGGCAGCACAGTCGCCGGAATATCCATCGTTGAGGCCTTGGATTAAGGATAGGTGAGGTTAGGGGTGGGCACGGGACGGGATGGGACGAGATATACCCATCCCTATCCCATCCCGTTCATACGGGATCGGGACGGGACGGGATTGGAAAACCTCATCCCGACCTCGTCCCATCCCAAACGGGTTCGGGACGGGACGGGACGGGACGGGATCAGCATGCTAATCTGGAGAATACATTTTGAACATATTTCTTTGTAATAAACGTATATAACTTTTTCTGTCATTTTGCATGTATCCATGTTTCACCCCCCTCACACTCGAACATATCTTACTCTTAGCATGTTCATGGATCAAAATATATGCCTATATTACTTTTTTCTTTTTTTGGCAGACCTCTGCTGGTAAGGGAGGCGCTTATCTATTGGACATTCACTTCTGGATTGGAAAAGATTCCAGTCAGGTATGCTTCCAGAACTTGGTTGTGTGATTAAAGAGATAATTGGTAGATATTTGCTTTGCGGAAGTTATATATTTTGAAATCATGATAGGATGAAGCTGGAACTGCAGCAATCAAGATTGTTGAACTTGAGGCAGTTCTTGGAGGACGCGCGGTGCAACATAGAGAGCTGCAAGGACATGAATCAGATAAGTTCTTATCGTACTTTAAGCCATGCATTATTCCTCTGGAAGGAGGAATGGATTCTGGATTTAGCAAGTACGAGAAAGAAGAGTTTGAAACTCGACTGTATGTTTGCAAAGGAAAACGAGCTGTTAGATTGAAGCAGGTATACATTAACATTTCTGATTATTTGGAGATAAATGTATAATGTTCGTTATCTCAAAAAAAATTAGATCAAGTATATTTGAACATGAATGTTGTTTGTTCCACAGATTGCCTTTGCACGCTCGTCCTTGAATCATGACGATGTATTTATACTGGACACAGAGGACAAGATTTATCAGTTCAATGGCGCAAATTCCAACATTCAAGAAAGAGCCAAGGCTTTGGAAGTAATACAATATTTTAAGGAAAAGTACCATAATGGAACATGCGATGTTGCGATTGTTGGTAAGAGACACAAACATTCAGGATGTCAATGGTGTTTTCTTTGTGTGTGTGTGGGGTCAGTTTCACTATACCGATGGATAAATTTTGTTTGATCTGATATTTCTAGCTACATCACGTGTGCTGAGATTTAGCTTAAACAGACTGTCCAAACTGTGTATATCCTTCGAATTTCATCTTTTTTTTGTGGCTAAAAATATTGAATGGAACTGGTTTTGTTGTGAGATATTCATTGAGATGCTAAAAAAGTAAAAATGTTATATACATCAGTATATTTGTATGGGCATCCACAATTCTAAAATAAATAATTAAATAAAAATATTAATAATTAATATTAATTAATTAGCTCGGGACGGGACGGGATTGGCGGGATTGAAAATCTTCATCCCATCCCATCCCATTTTAGATCGGGACGGGACGGGATCGGGATGAAATTATTCAATCCCATTAAGACCCGGAAAAATCGGGACGGGATCGGGACGGGAACGGGATCGGGATCGCGGGATGGGATGCCCACCCCTAGGTGAGGTTGGAGGGTTGGTATTTGCCGACTGTAGTGCATTATAGGGTTCCGTTCGAAAGACTCCCATTGCTCTATCTGTGAACTGATCCGAGTGAGACGACGAACCTGTTGCTACCATGTGATTGGTATGGGGGGTCGTTGTCGAAGGTGGTTGGTTCCTAGGCAATGGTGATTGAACATGTCAAAGCCTTTGAGATCTCTCCGGAGTGGGAGAGAATACCATGGTTTCAGATCTAGTTTTAATTCTAGCTCGACGAGTGAAAGGGACGGAGAGTGCATCCGGGGATTTGCCTGGCTCCAGAAGTTGCATGGTCTCATAATACACAGGGCAATTTCTGCGAAAAACATGTCCGATGAACCCACAACAAAAGCAGAAGGTGGGTGGATCCTCATAGCAAAAATGAACAAGATGTCGACGCCCATATTGAACACCGAAATTCGTTTCCATTGTGCAAGGTAGGGCTCTAGTGATATTGATCCAAACTTTGAACCTAATATATGGGGTATCTGAATTTTGAAGAGAAACTACATCAACTTCCATGAGTTCTCCAAAACTCTCTGCCAACAAATGGATATCAGCTACCTCAAGTCTGTTTGGGGGGAATTCATGAAACCAGACCCATGTCGAAATTTTAGTAAACTCTATAAAGATGTAATTATCTTGCCAAGGTTTTGGAATGACCAGCCAACCAAAAAGGACCCAAGGTCCTTAGTACATAACCTTGTTCATATCGGACAAGTCGGAAAATTGTACCAAATAATAAGCATTATCAAGATCCCATTTCCGAGCTAGGGATTCCACTTCAAAGGTATATATTAAGTTTCCCATTGAGATGCCACGCGCTTTGCAAACACCTCTGGACGGAGGCGTTGCGAATGACAATATTTCACCACTACTCGAAGGTGGACATCCTCATCAGAGAGAAGAAAATGCCTGGTGAAGATGGGAATGGGAATCCTTAGGCTACGTTTGAGGTGCTCCTCAATATAAGTAATAGGTGGTGGGGAGATATGTATAACTGGGTTAGACGAAGGGTTAGAGGTGGAGAGATGAGTTGGAGATTGAGCCGCAGGGATGTGAGTGTTGGGTGCCGGTAGAAGTCATGGGGTGTGAATCATTGTGGGAGAGAGATCAGGATTAGGATTAGGATTGGGAAGAAGAAGAGATTGAGGGAGTGGGGTTTGGGACGAGTTAAGGAAGTCCATGACCAAAGATTTGCAGTAGAAATTGGTTTGTATCGTTTGAAAGATACAAAAATCAGAGGGAGAAGAGTTGACAGATTTATAAGAATCATTTGAGTAAACCGAGGCTTCTACCTAATGAATCTTGGCTAGCCCATATGAGTTAGCAGGATTTGATGTGGGGGAAGGAGTTTGACTCATGTTAGAAGAGACGATGTGATAGTTAGACGGCTTGGAGATGGAGATCAAAGTTCGATGAGGGGCGCTGAGGGAGGGACAATGATGGGGATTTGTCGAAAATATGGCTTTTTAAAATAAAAGAAAATGGGTATAGACCTGGTTTTGATCTCTGGATCTCTCTCTATTTTTAGTCCCACATTTTCTATACAACTCATTGTGGAGGAGTTTATAAGGAGAGAGTTTGGACTTGGGTTTGGACCCCTTGGGGTACCACACTTTTGTGAGGAGGGGAGAGATAGACTCTCGTGCCCGCCGCGGTCCGGCCGGTCGGATCGGGTCATTTACCAGAGAAGATCCTAAATAAATATAATTACTCTGACTGTAAACCTGCATGTACTCCTTATGATCCTAGTGTAAAGTTGTTCAAGAACACCGGTAACGGTGTTAGACAATCTGAGTATGCGAGCATCATTGGTAGTCTTAGATATGCTACCGATTGCACTAGACCCGACATAGCTTATGCCGTGGGATTACTATGCAATTTTACCAGTAGACCTAGTATACAGCATTGGCATGCAGTTGAAAGGGTCATGAGGTACCTGAAGAGGACTAAGAACCTCGGATTACATTATCAGAAGTTTCCCGCTGTCCTTGAAGGATATAGCAATGCTGATTGGAACACCCTCTCAGATGACTCCAAAGCCACCAGTGGCTATATTTTTAGTATAGCTGGTGGAGCTGTTTTTTGGAAATCAAAGACACAGACCATTCTGGCACAGTCCACGATGGAGTCAGAGATGATAGCACTAGCCACGGCTAGTGAAGAAGCAGGTTGGTTAAGAAACCTGCTAGCAGAGATCCCTTTATGGGAAAGACCGATTCCAACTGTCTTGATCCATTGCGATAATACCGCGGCTATTGGAAAAATACAGAACCGTTATTATAATAGCAAGAGACGACAAATACGTCGTAAGCACAGTACAGTTAGAGAGTTTTTGTCTACTGGTGCTGTGAGAGTGGATCATGTACGAACTGATGCGAACTTGGCTGATCCTTTGACGAAAGGATTAGCTAGAGAGAAGGTTTTCAAAACCTCGAAAGGAATGGGACTAATGCCCTTAGATTGATGAGTTATTCATGACGGTAACCCAACCTATAGACTGGAGATCCCAAGAAATAGGTTCAATGGGTAATAACAAGTCGTGAATGATATGAAGTGAATCATGCTGACAAAATAGCAATCTCATTCCTAGATTAAAGCATGATTTCCTGAAGCGATAGTAGGATGAGTTAAAAACTCTTAATGAGATCTATACTCTATGTGGAGTGGAGTACCTAGCTACAGGAGTACTCTTGATAGACTCACCTAAGTGATTGTGGAAGTTTGGCCGCTTCCTATGGAATTTGTGGGCAAAATTCCTAGAGCCTTCACTATACTGGGATATACGTGCATGGCCGTAAGGCACGTGCTTTTTAGACTTCACCCTAGTAAGGTTGTGCGTGTAATGTCTGTTAGAGATAGAGTTCAAAACTACGAGTTACTCTAGTATAATCTAAAGCATGAACACTACGCAAGAGTTCAAGTCGAAAGACACTTGTTTATGCACAATCTTATATTTTTTAGATTGCTCGATGAAAATTGTTTTTAAAAAACCCAAGTAGGGGATTGTTGAAAATATGGCTTTTTAAAATAAAAGAAAATGGGTATAGACCTGGTTTTGATCTCTGGATCTCTCTCTATTTTTAGTCCCACATCTTCTATATAACTCATTGTGGAGGAGTTTATAAGGGGAGTGTTTGGACTTGGGTTTGGACCCCTTGGGGTACCACACTTTTGTGAGGAGGGGAGAGATAGACTCTCGCGCCCGCCGCCGTCCGGTCGGGTCGGGTCATTTAGAGATCAACCCATTCTTTTTACTGAAAATTTATTTAAATGAAAATATTTTTTGAATTGCTGAGAGAAGGGAGACTGAGTCAGATGCATCTAGACGAGATCTTGTATCTGCTGTCCTCTCTCACACGTTCTCCACGCCATACGTTGCGCTGCAGTTAAATCCCACACGTTTTTCGCATTTTTTGAATTGCATTCTCCACGCGATTTTTGTCAATGTATCTAGCCGTGTTTTTGTATTTCAACAGTGCGGTTTTCTCCCTATAAATACAAACACAAATTCTGAGTTTAATAACAAGAAGAAAAAGAAAAACATTTTGCAAAACACTATTCGTTTAGTATTTCAATCAGAGAAGGAACTCTTTCTCTTCGTATTTCTGAGTTTTCCTTTTTGTTTGAATTTTATACATTGCATTGGTGATTCCGAGCAAACAAGAGATTAAGGGTGGAAAGTATTCCGTTCATCAACAGTGCATTTGTTTGAACGGGAAAGATAAGATTCTGGGCTGTTTTATCCTGGGGACGGCGGGGTTACCAGACTGCTTGCACACTTTTGGGCAGAGCCACGAAACGTCTTAAAGAGAGCGACCTAGTTCGCGATTCAACCCAAGAACAATTGGTAACCTCATTCCTGTCTTTTAATTTGAATTACTACAGTTACAACAGGATTTGTAGCGAGGTGGCGAAAAGGACGAAACTAGAGCTCGAGATGAGGCACTGAGAGAGAAGTAATTATTGATGTCAAAATGGATCGTACTGCACCATAGACCTATAAAACAACACATAAAACACACAAAACGCGAAAAAGATAACCTGAAAGTGAAGCAAACTTAGGATAAGCAGGTAAAAAAAAGAGGAGGGTATGAAGGGATGAGGAAGAAAAGGGTCTCTGTTCACTGTAAATTGGAAAGCAGAGAAAACCCGACTGTGAATTGGTTTTAGTGCTCTACTATCCATTTTGCACGTCGACTTGGAAGATCAGAGGACGAACATATGCTGGATGTGGCGCCCAATAGTTTTTAGTGTCCAGAATCTTCTTTCAAATTTATCTAATTGAGTTTGTAAATATATCCCCCGGGAGTTAAACGGTGAAGCACATGTTTTGACTTCGATTGCTGGACAACAATTATGCAGCCCCTATTGATTTTTATATTATTGCATATATTCTACCAAAATAAAGAATTGGTTTTAGTGCTTACTTGACATGACTAGTTTTCTTAAGACTCTCTAGCTAAATCTCTAGACATGTAGGTAACTGATTTCTGACATATTTTCAAAAAATATAGAGTAATTCTACAGGGCCTGGGTCCCCCAGCTTTGTTTGCTGCCTGGCCCCCCCTCTTTAAACACCTTCTCCAAAAAGGTGGTTAAAAAGGGGGGGCAAAATTGTCTTTTTGCCCCACCCAAGTTGGTTTTCCCAGGCCAGCTAGAATTTCGGAAAAATATATACTTGAGTGTATTGGGATGGAGATGGACAACTTTACCTTAACTTGGGTATGCCATATAATGTTAGGCGCCTGTACACATGTTGTAAGTAATTAAGAATTCAGATACTTTGAAGATTTTTCTGATCAAACTTCATTAAATTTTCTGTGGTGTTTTATGTAGAGTACTCCTCATTTCTTTCAAGTATTGTTGCTTTCTCAAATGCTGGCTTGCCAAATGGAAGGACTTACAGTAAAACCACACAGGAAAATATCCTTGTTGTCTTCAAGTAATGATCTGAAACTTGAATCTTTTAAGATCTTCTGAACTCGTGTAGAGCAAGTTAGCAATCATATATGATTCATATCGTACCATATTCAATCAAATAGCACTAAATCGGATCAAACCACATATGGTCCAAACATAAGATTTGGACCACCCTGAAGATAAAAAATATTCTAAATGAAACTTAGGATCGATAGTAAAGAAATTGTGTTGGAAGGGTTGTAAAACAGATACGCATGTTTACAAAAATTAAAAATAAATCTAAAGCTAGGGAATATTGAAATATAAGCAACTTGCATCTGTTGTTGCTAGCTAGTATTTAAAGCATTGGTTGCCACCTGAGACTTGGCAATGAAAATGGGAAGGCACCCTGAACACCAACACCGGGCCTTGAAAGCAACTCAGAATCAAAACCAACTGGAAGAAGCAAAAGAATAACTACTTAAACAGCCACTTGTGATTACTTATATTCTGAGGGTGGTGTGATCCATTATTTTGTATTTTGGTCTATTTTACTCCAAAGCTCCAATTGGGCAATTTGGATGCCATTGATCCATGATATATGTATTCCACCAAATCACCAAAAGCTTTGCTGTCGAAGATTTTATGCCATTTTAGTATTTCTAAATGATGTAAACTAAGATAGCAACCAATAAGATATGAGTATTATATATGAAACCTAGGGATGATAGAGTAATGGTGTATCAGATTTTATCGAAATTAAATTCGATCCAGTTGGTTATTACGGGAGAGTCAAGATTAGACTTTTGAATATGACTTGCATCAGTCAATGCAACTTTCATCAAATTCCTCAACCTAAGGTCTTAGCTAGTAAGTTTGACAATAAGTTAGGGCTCTAACTCCGCCAAAGACATTATATCATTCAAAGATTAATCTAATAAAAACTATATTTGCCTTTTCCCTTGAAATAATCCAATTGCATTGACATTCCACTTTGACACCTGGCTTCTTACATTACCCAACAAACTTCTCTTTGACAAATTGACATTTCCACGCCACATGTAAGTAAGGGCTCATTTATGAAACGAAAATTCTAAATGCATTCCGAGGGGGATGGGCGGTCCCCTCCCTCCCTCTCTCGCTGTTTTCCTCGCCCACTCCATCGACAGGTAGAATGATTCTTTATGAAATTAAGCTTTTACATTACCCAACAAACTTCTCTTTGACAAATTGACATTTCCACGCCACATGTAAATAAGGGCTCATTTATGAAATTAAGCTTTCACATTTTTTTTTTTTTTGGAAGTGAACTGAGTTTTTATAAGATCCCATAACCTATCAATAAGGTGTGACCTACAAATCAACACCATAAGAAAGTAACCATGCCACCGGCGGGTCTCGAACTTAGGATGTAGGAGATAAACCCACACAGCCCTAACCACTCGACCATAACACCATTGGCACATTTCTTATTTTCATATTGTTAAAAGCCAGTAAATACATAAACGAATCTTGATACCTTCCTTAGCTGAGACAATAAAAACAAAGTCAGTCTATGGAGTTTTCAATGGACACCAAATCACAAATTTGTATTTTCCATAAAAGTTTGCTTGTGTAAATTGAAATGTCATCTTCAGAAAGTGTTGGTTTGGATTGAGATAAGGTTATGATCTCATTGGATTTTAATGATTTTCTTTCAAAGGTAAAAACGAGAAAAAGTCATTTGCCCAACTCAGAGCCATTAGCAAAAAATTATTTATGTAAAATAAGGCTGATCACATCATAGGATATATATTTTATGGAAATTATTTTTTATTTTTGAAAAGGACATACTCCCACAATCATGGACACAAAAATTGCTCTAAACTACATTGAAGGGAGCCTAATGGAATGCATAATTGAGACCTCAAATATTCAAATGAAGGGGAGAATCTCATCACTTGTAAACCAAAACAAAACTGTCCATCTTCCATTGTATGATCGATGTTATAGCCATTAATAAAGACATGCACGGATCCAACGGCGGTCAAGTGGGAGAATTTGTCCCCACTGACTTTTTTTTTTTTTTTTTTTTTTTTCAATTTGCCAATTATGCAATGTCGATGACACCATCTCAATCCACCCCTTCCTCTCTCCATATGTTCTCTGTGACACCGACGATACGGCTTCTCCCCTTTCTTCTTTTCTACCTCATCTGTCTGTTTACTGTGAGACTAACAACCGCTCTGCCTCCTCCTCTCTTCGTTTCCTTCCCTATATGTTTAATTTATTTTCCTTTTCTACCATCGCCACCATCCATCAGCAACCCCCTCTTTTGTCTGCTATGAGGAAGTATAAGTTTTTAAAGTATTTTCTTGAGATAAATTCGTATATTGATGTCCAGTTTTTTTTTTATTTTATTCATATAACTTTTCTGGAGATACATGAAAAATTAGACCTATTAGTTTTTTTTCTCAAGATACGTGTTTGTATCTCGAGGTTCAGCTGTGGGTTATTGTTTGAAGTGCATTTTGATAATCAACATGAGCCTTTTGACAGCTAGTCTTGGGGGGATTGCAGTAGTGATTAATGTTGAGGGTATCATCAAATTAGCAATTTTTTATAGGAAAAATCACAAATAACGTAAAAAAAAATTTGAAAACATATAAATTTACATTTGAAATTTATTTTTGCCCCTTAACTTTATACACCAATTTTATTTGTCCCCAATATGTTTATCTTTTATGTTCCTATAAATTGTTGGATCCATTTTCCTCCCTCATAAATTAGATAAAGTTTTGTTTAGTAATTGATATTTTGTATATATTTATATATTGTTCAAATTAAAAAAAATTAGGTTAATTATTATATTATCATTAATTATTATTATTATTATTATTATTATTATTATTATTATTATTATTATTATTATTATTATTATTATTATTATTATTATTATTATTATTATTATGGTGTTTGGGGTGGGAGATAAAAGACAGCCTAGATTTACCCAATTATAAGAATCTAACAAATCACATAGAACTCAAAGCACCAAGAGTGCACGGTTTCGATTCCCATACCAACATTTTGATATTTATTTATTTTTCTTTAATTGTTGGTGGTGGTGATTAGGCATCTAAGTATGAAGGATGAAAACTTAAAGGTGATCACGTTTTGACAAGTTTTAAAATTTTATCGTGCCAACGACACGGGGAATACCCTAGTATATTATATATTTATATCACAAATCAGGATGATGTTTGGGGTTGGAGATAAAAGACTTCTGAAATTTACCCAAATATAAGAATCTAACGGATCACATAGAACTCAAAGCACCAAGAGTGCATGGGTTCGATTCCCATACCCAATATTTTTTTTATTTATTTATTTTTCTTCAATTATTGATGATAGTGGTGTTGAAAACTCAAGGGTGATCATATTTTGACAAGTTTTAAACTTTTATCGTGCCAATGGCACGAGAAATACCCTAATCTATATTACAAATCAGGATGGTGTTTGAGGTTGGAGATAAAAAACGGTTGAGATTTATCCAAATATAAGAATCTAGCGGATTACATATAACTTAAAAGCACCAAGAGTGCATGGGTTCGATTCCCATACCCAACATTTTGATATTTATTTATCTTGATATTTAAAGTAGACTAAACTCTATTTATCATGTTAAACTCTTATCGTGCCAACGGCACGGGGAATACCCTAGTTATATTTTATATATACAAAAGATGATGGTGTTTGGGGTGGGAGATAAAAGACGGCTGAGATTTAACCAAATATATGAATCTAACGGATCACATAGAACTCAAAACATCAAAAGTGCATGGGTTTGATTCTCATACCCAACATTTTTTTATATTCATTTATTTTTCTTCAATTGTTGATGATAGTGGTGTTGAAAACTCAAGGGTGATCATATTTTGACAAATTTTAAACTTTTATCGTGCCAACGACATGAGGAATACCCTAATCATATCATATATACAAAACAGGATGGTGTTTGGGGTTGGAGTTAAAAGAAGGCTGAGATTTAACCAAATATATGAATCTAATGGATTACATAGAACTCAAAGCACCAAGAGTGCATGGATTCGATTCTCATACCCAACATTTTATTTATTTATTTATTTATTTCAACTGTTAATGATAGTGGTGTTGAAAACTTAAAGGTGATCATATTTTGACAAGTTTTAAACTTTTATCGTGCCAATGACATAAGGAACCCTAGTTATATATATACAAAACAGGGATGGTGTTTGGGGTGAAAGATAAAAGACGGTTGAGATTTAACCAAATATTTGAATCTAACGGATCACATAGAACTAAAAGCACCAAGAGTGTATGGATTCGATTCCATACCCCACATTTTCTTATATTTATTTATTTTTCTTCTATTGTTCATGATGGTGGTGTTGAAAACTCAAGGGTGTTAAAAGACGGCTGAGATTTACCCAAGCATAAAGATCTAACGACCCTAGACAATATCTCATATTTCAATATCTCTTACACTTTCAACTTCTCTTAACCCTCACTTACACTCTTTCATCTCCCTCACTTTTCATCTTTCAAGTATAAGTTTATTTAAATTTTTTTTTTACTAAATCTATTTTGATTTGTACACATAAATTTACAATTGAGTTTTTATGAGTATTAGCCATTGTGTGCAATTTCAAATTTGTTTGACAATTATGAAATACATTTTAAATTGTGAAATGAGTGGTTTTGTATTATATTATTATATATATGTTTTCCAATTGATTTCTTGCGCAAAGTGAGTGAGTGTGTTCATATCGTGCCAACAGCACGGAAAATACCTAGTTATATATACAAAACAAGATGATGTTTGGGGTGACAGATAAAAGACGGCTGAGATTTAACAAAATATATGAATTTAACGGATTACATAGAACTAAAAGCACCAAGAGTGCATAGGTTCGATTCTCATACTCTAGTCTATACTACAAATCAAGATGGTGTTTTAGGTTGGAGATAAAAGACGGCTAAGATTTACCCAAATATAAGAACTAACGGATCACATAAAATTTAATGCATCGAGAGATAAATTTCATCTAATTCGATTTTCATACCCAACATTTTGATATTTATTTATTTTCTTCAATTATTGATGATGGTGATTAGGCATGTAAGTATGAAGAATGAAAACTTAAGGGTGATCATGTTTTAACAAGTGTTAAACTTTTATCGTGCCAACAATACAGAGAATACCCTAGTTAACTACAATTCAACACTCCGCCCCCTTTCTACAAAAATCCCGACTCCACTTTATAAAGATGGAAAAAATTAAGAGAAGCAAGTGAATAACACAGAGAAAGTGGGCAGGCCATGTAACAGATCTGCAATATTAAAGCTTTGCTTAAATTGCATATACAAAATTATGATCATCACAAGCTTCCAAACTGCACTGCACGTACTCAAAACTTTGGATTTACGCTGCAGCAACAGTGCCACCATTAGTGGATGTGCCTGCAGCATAAGATCTGGTTGAGGAAAGCAAGGAGAACTTATCCTTCATCTCATCTTGATTCATCTGTTGTTGCCTGCACTCTAAACTGCAAAATGCACCATCTCCCCTGCAATCAAATCCATGACAACCATTATCGGTAAAGCAAAGTCTATGGATTTTGAAACTAATAATATAAACAACAGATGAATAAGTAGATCAATTAACTAACTTACCTATACATGTAGATATCACGACCAGATGCTAGTTGACGGTTACAAAGCCCACAAGATCTCAAGAAATGAGATTTACTAGTACTCTCAACAAGCAGTTTTCTTGGTGAAGAAACCAATTTGTTGTGGTTGTTTGGGTGGTTGATCTGATGAGGCTGTGGAGCTTCCAGATAAGTAAGATCTTCTACAGTGAATTCAGTGATGCTGGTTGTTCTCTTGATTACAGGTCTTTCGCGCTTACCCAACATCATCTTTGATCTTCTTCTGTTTCTTCACTTCTCTATCTAGCTAAGCTCTTCAAAAGCAGCTAAGATTAAGATAGAAAGAGAGAGAATGAGATATATGGGATGGAGGGAAGAGTTTATAAAAGAGAGGGGAGGGTTAGAAAGTCACTCCAAGATAAGAAGGAAATGAATCTCAACCATCGATGGATGTTTGAATATTAGGTGTGTCCACGCAAGGAGTCTGCTTTTTTAATAGTAATAATTGGTAATAATCTAAGTGTTGGAAATTATTGGAGTGGTATTGTTGGCATTTGTATGTTTGCCAAGTTGGCGGGCTCAACAGTGTCGCACATAGCGTTGAGGCATGGATGGATGTATGGAAGGATTGATTGGTAGCTCAGCCAAGTTCCAAGTGTCTGGGCGCCCGCCCTGCCCCACGGTACAATATAAATCTCAATAAAAATCAATCAGGGTCCAATAAGAGAGACAGCTGTGCAGAGAGATCGATGAAAGGGAACCGGCAGTCGCAGGGTGGCCCCTACGTCGTCCCCGGTCCCTGGTTCATAATCATACTAATCATAGCAGCAGCAGAAGAAGAAGAGGTCGAGCCCCATAGAGTGGTTGATGGTCCCTGGAATATGATGGATTCCTAACTGAAATAGTAAGAGGAGCCCACTGTCCATAATACAAATCTCATCCCTTCCCTGTACTTGGACACTATACTCTTTCCCCCTTGATCAGCATGAAGTAGACCCATCAACTATACAATGGGACCTCATGGTTTCTTTTTTCTACTTTATTTATTAACACTCTTTATCTCATTCACCAAGATTAGATCCCAAAGGCTCAACAAAGCAGCTTCCTGGCTTAGATTGTAAGCCCTGAAGCTGAAGTCTTGAGAAATCTTACCTGTGAATAAGATTAAAATCAACAAGTCTAGAGAGTCAGGCCTCTAGAGCCAGGAGAGTGTCAAGGGAGGCTCTCTAGCACGTTTTTAGGAGAGAGAGTATTCAACCAAAAAAATGTGGAACGGTTTTTGTTAAGAAACCCCCGTTACTTTTGTTTTTCCCAAAAAACTAGAAAAAATCATCTCCCCTTTTCATCTCAAATCGAAAACGAAATCCACCCTTTGCTCTCATTTTCACCTCGGCTTGAATATGAAGACGACACTTTTTGCTCCCCTTTTCACCTCAGATCAACGAAGAAGTTTGCAATGGTTCCAGTTGTTCATTCTTGTACAATCATCAATGACACGAAGTTTGCAATGGTTCAGGTTGTTACTGACTAGCTCAATCAATGGTTCAGATTGTTACTGTCCAATAATCGATTTTATGTCAATGGATCAAATTTGTGTTCTGTTCATATGTTAATCATAATCAATTTCTTTTTTATGAATTTGTTCGATTAGTTAGGGAAATGGTACTCTTCACTTTTTTTTTCCTTTTACCCTTTAATCAATCCATCGCTTTCAGTTAGCATTTTCAACTAGGGGTTGGGGTTCTTTTTTTGTAATCACCTTTTTGGGTCTGAAGAGTGTCTGGAATCCAAAGGGGATCCGATCCCATCTCAAACATAGAGGAATGATGGGGTTGCTCCTCCATTTTTCTATGTTGAGCTTTCCAAGAAAGCTTCAAAAAATTAATCCGCATAAAGAAATGTTTTTGTATTAAGTTGGAGAAAGTAGTTGAGATGCAAGTGCACTGAATATCAGAATGCAAGAGCTATGTAATTCTTCTCTAGGCAGTTTGATCACCTTCTCCAAACGGTTTAGATGGAAACACTGCATATAAATGTCATATTCAATGTGATAAAGGTGTGTTGAAATGTATCAAGGAACAAGAACAACATGTTATGTATACTGGGATTTGTTAGAATTTGTAATATTCATGGAAATGACTATGGATGGGCAAACTCGGCTACATATGGATACTCTTTATGCATTGAAATAAAGGGATTTCAAACACCCATCTTTACAAATGAAAAAAATAAACTAAACTACGTGCTTAGATATCTCACACACGCTCTGGGGGGTTTTGGAGAAAGGAGATGACGCCGTGCAGAATAGCGATTATTCTACAGGCTAATAACAACTGATAATTGACAGGGAAGAACACAAGATGATAGCCCAAAACACAGAGAAATAGCTTTAATGTTTAATCAAATTACTCAAATCAAGGGTTTCTCTAAAATCAGCCCACTAGCCGGGCTTTATAGCTAAAACTCGTAATTATTAGAATTTTACCAAAATTAGCAAAACCCTAATAATCAAGCTAAAACAAAATATGTAACAAAAGAAATAAACTGCCAGAAATCTGACCCAAATTGGGTTCAGAATCATTTCCTAAACAATAATTGAAATATTACTATAAAGGGAAATAAACTACTAAAATTAACAAGTAGTCTATTCCTAAAAGAAAATAATGCCTAATCCTAAAAGAAAATTAAAAGATTCCTAATTAAATTGAAACATTACTCAAAGTTATTTAATAAATAACTTTGAGAGCAAATTAAGAACCCTAGAAACCCAAATTAGGAACTCTAGGAACCCAAATTAGGAACCCTAGAAATTCTCCTGCATCAGTCACCCCGGGTTGGAAAGAACTCGTCCTCGAGTTCACAATAGCTTCAGGTGGCAGTCCAGGAGGAAGGTCCTCTGGCATCAGGTTAGAAAACTTGGCTAGCAGCAGCTGCACTTCTGCTGGCAAATCTGGAATCACTTTTGCTGTACTAGTCCCACAATGCAGCAGAGCAAAGACTACGTCTCCACGCTCAATCTTATCTAAAAACATGGACCTAAAAAAGCAGGTTAGTATTATTGGATGGCGGCGTAGGAGTGGTTCTTTCCTGACAAGGTGCCAACACAATTTTCTTCCCTTTAATGCTAAGGGAAAATGTATTTTTCCGCCCATCATGAATAACACGACGATCATACTGCCAAGGTCTACCTAACAATATATGACAAGCATCCATAGACACAACATCACACCAAGCATTATCAAAATATTTCCTACCAATTGAAAAAGACACTAGGCATCGCCTATTTACTGTTACCTCACTGCCTTTATTCAGCCACGACAATTTGTACGGCTTGGGATGACGATCTGTCTTCAACTGCAATTTTTGGACAGCCTCTTCAGACACTACGTTCTCACAACTGCCACTGTCAATGATCATCTTGCAGACTTATCTGCAACTGTGCATGTTGCGTGGAAAATATTGGTTTTCAACAAATCGTCCCCTGAATCACCTTTGGGAGTCAGTAGACTCTTATGAACGACCAGAGTCTCATTGCCATCTCCATACAGCACATCTCCATCTTCATCAGTGTCATACACATGCTCTCCAAGCTCCTCAGTTTCGTCTATCACATCTTCCTCAATTAGGAGATTGTTGTCCTTCTGAATAGTAGGCTTCCTGCACTCAGTCACTCTATGTCCCTGTTCACCACATCTGAAACATCTAATAGTAGAGTCAGAAGTAACCTGTGGTGGCTGCTGGGTAAGACGAGATTCTTGAGGGCGAACTGGCCGACTGCTTTGATCACTTATGATCATTGACCTCCTGTTCTGCTGTTTCTCCACAGCAAGTGCATACTGGTAGGCTTCAGAAACAGTCCTCAACGAGTGAAGTCACTGAAATAAGGGTTGAGTGTAGCCAAAAGGAAGGAAGTGACCCTTCATCTTCTTTTTCATCTTCTCCCAATTAGTGATCTTGGCCTTGCCTTGCCTGTCTTGTGCTCGCTTCAACTGCTCCCACCACGCAGATGCTCTGCCTTTGAGTTTGTTGGCGACCAATTTCACCTTGACACAATCTGGGACTTCCTTATACTCAAAAATATGTTCTACTTCATTCAACCAATCCACGAATCCTTTGGCCTGTAACGTACTAGAAAACTCGGGCAGATCCACTATGAATCCGAAGTCTCCATGATGATCCCCCTGACCACGGTGCTCCCAGAGTCGAGCACGATTATGATACGAGTTTCCGAAACTGAAATCAGAATCATGATCTTACATCTCATGATTATCGAAATCCGCGTCGTTAGACGCCGGGTTAACTCTGCAACTTGCCTCTGTAAATCCTCAATCATCACATCCTGAACACTACGATCACGGTGAGGGGCTTCCTCATTCGGAACCTTCCCGCGACGACCACGACCACCAGCCATAGATACTGATGAAATCTCACCCCAAGAAGATGTTGAAGCTCTGATACCAACTGACGCCGGGCAGAATAGTGATTATTTTGTAGTTTAATAGCAACAAATAATTGACAGGGAAGAACACAAGATGATAGCCCAAAACACAGAGAAATAACTCTAATGTTTAATCAAATTACTCAAATCAAATGTTTCTCTAAAATCAGCCCACAAGCCGGGCTTTATAGCTAAAACTCATAATTATTAGAATTTTACCAAAATTAGAAAAAACCCAATAATCATGCTAAAACAAAATACGTAATAAAAGAAATAAACTGCCAGAAATCTGGCCCAAATTGGGTTCAGAATCACTTCCTAAATAATAATTGAAATATTACTATAAAGGGAAATAAACTACTAAAATTAACAAGCAGTCTATTCCTAAAAGAAAATAATGCATAATCCTAAAAGGAAACTAAAAGATTCCTAATTAAATTGAAAGATTACTCAAAGTTATTTAGTAAATAACTTTGAGAGCAAATTAGGAACCCTAGAAACCCAAATTAGGAACTCTAGGGACCCAAATTAGGAACTCTAGAAATTCTCCTGCATCAGGAGATGAAAACGGGAAAGCAAAAGCTTCAAGGGAGAAAACTTCAAGTTGTCTATGTTTTATGGGAGAGGAGATGAAAAGGGAGAAAGGTTTTGCTTCAAGTTGTCTCTGTTTTTTGTTATGGGGAGGGGAGAAAGTAATGGATTTCCCTAACAGAGACCGTTTGCTCTCTTTTTTGGGTTGCTCAAATCTCTCTCCTAACAGTTGCTAGAGCCTCCCCTGGCGCCGGGGCCTGGCTTTCTAGACTTTTTGGATTAAAATTTATGACTTGTCGAGAAAAATGAAACTTTCATTATATGGGATGTCACAGGTTTTGGCATTATAGTAGTAATAGATTCGACTTTGCGAAACCTAGCTAAACCAGTAGGGTATAAAATGATCCTCAGAGTTTAATCCAAAATCGCCATTAATTTAGATGTGTCTATCCAAAACAGGCAGTAACTCTATTTTCTGATATTTAAGATATTAAGTGACATATAGGATATTATGTAGTTATGATGTTGAACTTTCTTTTAAATTTTATTGTCTATTATTATTATTATCTATAAATATCTATATTACAAATCAGAATGATGTTTGGGGCTGGAGATAAAAGACGGTTGAAATTTATCCAAATATAAGAATCTAACCGATGACATAGAACTTAATGCACCAAGATGTAAGGAAGGTGTAATGCTAAAGTCAAACAGGGATCTAAGGAAGGTGTAATGTTGTAAACATAAAATTTGTAGCGTCCCTTAACTTACCAACCTCATGTCTTGTTTATAGTGAAGGAGTCCTGGTTCGACTAGGCCATCAATGGCGTAGTAAAGGGAAGAAGATCTTCGTGGAGATCCTTCTCTAATTAGGAGTCGTGCTATGAAGGGAAGTTTCCCTGTTAACCATGTGCTCTTAGATACGTGGGAGATAGTTTCTGTTTCGAGAGTAGTCTATAGGTAGAAGTCTCCATATGTGATACATATTCTGGAATATGCGTCCTAGTTGGAAGCAAAGAGTCGTTGTAATTGCATGTTCGAAGCTGATCCTTGAGATACTTGCCTTAACATGGCTTATGGGTATTAAGGATAGCTGTGAGACACATGGGCATAGCAGGTTGTACGAATTAGGGTCCGTTTGAAGGACTGCGTTGGGTGGGCTTGACGCTTGGGCTTTCTTTCCTCGAGATCATCATGACACGTGTACAGCGTAGAGTTGGGAATATTTTAGTGTATCATCAGCTACTCCCACTGAGTTAGTGGTCCATCACATCGGTTCGCTAAATCATCTCTTGAAAAGATACGCCGCTCATGATGATTGAGTCTGAATCGTTGCTTGAGCTGCCACTATAAAAAAATCGTCATTTATAGCATTTGATAATAGCACTTTTATACTTGTGCTATCAAAAGTCAAGTTTTATTGACATAAAATTTAAAAACGCTATGAAAAAATGGAGCGCGGGACTAAAAACATAAAACCCCTTCCTTTGCCTTTAAATTTTTTAGAAAAACTGCTCCTTATTTTGACCAAAAGCAAAACCTCTTTCTCCCTCTGCCTCAATTTCTTTCACTCAAGAATACCAGGGAGTGGGAGAGAGATTGAAAGACCGAGAAAGATCGACAAGTTCCAAGTCAATCGACATAGATCGTTGTCGGTCCTTTTGAGGAAGGGAAAAGGGAAGAGTAGGGAACGAGAAGAAGAAGAAGAGAAGAGGATAGAGGAAGAAGAGATCTGGAATTGTATTACTGTGATTTCATTTTTTGTTTCTTTGCTTTAGATCTTGCTGTTTTACTGTGATTTCGTTGATGGAGAGTTGGATTTGGTGATTGAGTTCTTCATTCGTTGTTGTGGTGATGGTTGGGAAGAGAATCTCCATGGAAGATAGATTTGGAGCTGTAATTTGGTGGGGGATTTAGGGGGAGTTTGTATTGTTAGAGAGAAGGGTTTTTTTTTTCATCTCTCCTTCCTCTACAGAACAAACAACTTCTGTTAGTTGTTGAATAGCTTTCAGATCTTGAACCCAACTGGTTCGGTGTTCAAATCATTACTTGCCAACTCCACCGACCGACCTAGTGACCTTTAGCGAAGGAGGCATGGATGAGCTGATTTAACTTTCAAAATCAATGATGCAGGAGGCGTCTCTTCTAGCAGATGAAGATGTCATAGAAGACGGCTAGCAATATTCGATTGTAATTTTGTAAGTTTCTTTTCAAATAATTTACATTGATCCAATCTGCTTTTCTTCTTGTTGCTTGGTTAGACTTTTTTGGAGGATCCGATTGAATTCCGTCAATTGTTCTATTTTACCCAAGTATTGGCAATGCTATACTTATTCAAGAGACCAAAGGTTGAATTCTTTATTAATTTGATGTCTATGGTGGGTGTTTTAACTGGCAATGCAGGATACTAAGCTAAATAAGGTTGTGTATTTTGGGTTGTTTAATTGTAGCCCTATATCATATTAAGCAATTACTCTTTTGTGATAATCAGTGGTCTCACTTTTATGTTGCATTGAATGTATTCAGCTCCAGAAAATGGTCCAATTGTTTTAGTTTCAGCTACTACCCTCAAACTTGCTGTTCAGATAAAACAAAAAGCTACGAAATTTGAGGCGTCCTCAAGACTCGAGAATACCTGTATATATGATGGTATTCCAAAGGGTCTTCAAGTTCGTGATCTTCAAAAAGGTGGAATGGTAGTTATACATATTTTGTTCTTTGACGTACGACTGTTTCTCATGGCTTGTTACTGGAAATGCTTATGTATTGTTTCCTGATATAGGCGTTGAAATTGTTATTGCTACACCTGGAAGGTTGATTGATATGATATGTTAGAATCTCACCATACAAACTAGAGAAGGATTACATACCTTGTCTTGGATGAGGCGGATCGGATGGTAGACATGGATTTTGAATCTCGGATGAGGAAAATTGTTTCTCAGGTGCTTCCTTTTATCCTTTATCCATGCAAGCTACTATGTTTTTCCATATCTCTGGTTCAAAACATTTCTGAAAATGTATGGATGTATTGTATTTGCAAACATGTGTTAATCTTATACTACTTTTCTGATTTCTCTAAACATTTATGACTATCACTGCATTAAGAAATTCCAGTATTTATCACTTATAAAATCCTTATGAGGAGCTTAACATATCTTGCTTAGTAGTCTAAGATAAACTTGTATGAAACTCCGTAACTAGGTGATGTAGATGATCTTTCAAGAAAACCTTAAAAGGTGACTTTCATATGGAAAACGCTTTCATAGGCTTCGAATAGAAGAATGGGTGGAATTCTTATGATCCATTGCCCTTATATCACTTTGGTTTAAATATGATATTTCTGTATCAGACGAAGTCATGGCTTCCTTTTTCATACTGATCTGTCCAGACATCAAAAATCAAACTTTGTACTGGAGTCGAGCAACTTGCAAGACAATTCCTTTACAATCCATACAAGGTGAAATGTTCTGACTGAACGTTGATGTTTCCAAGTGTTCCATCTAAAGTAACACAATAAACTAATTAATTCATACTTCAATAGACTTGGCACAGGTTGTCATCGGTTCTCTAGATTTGAAAGCTAATCACACCATTCACCAACATGTAAAGATTTTTTCTGATAATCAGAAATACAAAAGTAGGCGTAGTTCTTAGCTTCTTTAACAATCAACAATTTCTTTCATTTTTGGATTGAATTACTTGTTCAAGTTCACTAATTTGTGTTAAACATTTCAGATTAGTGAATCTACTGGAGGATATCATGGATGGTAGTCGAATTCTTATTTTCATGGATGCCAAAAATGGGTGTGATCAGATAACTAGACAGCTTCGCATGGATGGATGGCTTGCCCTCTCAATCCATGGAGATAAGAGTCAAGCAGAGAGGGACTGGGTTCTCTCAGAGTTTAAGGCTGGAAAGAGTCCAATAATGACAACTACAGATGTTGCACACGTGGTTTAGGTATGTTCACATGTATGACAATTTCATGCATAAACTATTTGCTGATTTGAACGTGGTGCATTTTCTGATTTGACATGATGTAGTGGAAACAATTGGTAGACTTATCCTAAGAAAGCCGAGAAAGCTTCTCTCCCAGACAATCACGTTCTCATAGACTAATGACCGTACTTAGTTAAATAGAGCTCATGGCAAATTTTGAGGTTTATTTTAGTTTGATTCACTTTTCCGTGAAATGATCTGAATTGGAAGTGTTTATATTGGAATAGTATCTTGAAAATGTCATGAATGGTGCGAAATTTGAGGTTTATTTTAGTTTGTTATAAAGTTCTCACATTGTTACCTTTTTGAGATATATGAGACATGATAAAAGGAATGCAGATTCATCCATCAATGAAAAAACATACATGTGAAAATTTCAACATGAGTAACATACTAGGCATAATCCTAAACTACGAAGAAGTAGCCTACCATAGTATATCTTAAAATGTATGTTAGTGTTGTTTTAACCTTGAGAGCATTGTAGTTAGTACTAATGTTCCATTTTTGACTTCTTTGAATGAACTAACAGGTACACTAAAAGTAAGAGCTCATGGATGAGACTCTTTACCTCACAGTCAATCTAATTGACAATTTTTTGTAGCGTCGGACAGTGGATGGAAAGAGGTTGCAGTTGGTTGGAGTGATAGCCGTGCTCTTGGCTTGCAAATACGAGGAAGCCTCGGTCCTTATTGTGGATGGTTTAATTCTCATATCAGACAAGGCCTATACAAGGAAGGAGGTTCTAGACATGGTAATTTATTTTCTAGACATCGTAAAAGATATTTGAATTTAGTCTTGGTTTTTGCCTATGCTGTGGCTAAACTCATTTGTTTCTTTATGTGCACAGATGGTGTAGGCATCAATCCGCAGCAAAGTGCAGGTGAGTCCATTTTGTTTTTGGCGTTTACTTTTCTTTAGTTCCACTTTTAATCTTGTCCTGTATTTGAGTCACTTTTCTAAGGTCCTTCCATATTAAAAACTGGAATTTGCCAAAGACTTTAGAATTCCAATGCTTCAAGAAGATTTTGAGCTTCAACTTGAGTTGTTTCTGAATAGATGAGCCTGTATTTATTCATTATTAAGTTCTAACATTTAGAATGATCAGATACTATTGAAGTAGTTCATAACCCACTCTCCGAGTTGCATGATGCAAGATATCTTCTTTGGACAGTCATGAAGCAAGACAGCTTCAAGCATGCCTTGATGTTGTGAGTTCTGCATATTAGCAACTTTCTTTAGGCATTGTCAGAATTAGAAGTGGGGTTTAAGCTCAATTATGTTTTATATCAGAAAGCTCTGAGTTTCTACTGAAACCTTATATAATTGACTTCGACACTATAGTCGATGAGATGTGACCGATGAAAGCTATTTACCTTACCTCTTTTTGTACAGGTAATGCATGGTTTTGCAAAATCCATAGCATGGGATGGTGAAGGAGCAGCGTGCTTGATTGAGGTTTTGTATTACCAAAACAGTTCTTAAACACAAAGCATGTTGAAACATATACTGTTAGAGAGCCTACGCCTCATGAATATACTTGCATCGTCCTTTTTCTCTATGCATGAAAATTCCTTGTTCAGTCTGTAACTTATTCCATGCTCTATTATTTTATGTTTTTTATACACTTTGTTGTGTTGAATGTTTTTTTATTTTGCCCCTTCAATGTTATATCTTGAGTTTTGCATTGCATTTGGCGTGATGACTAGTCATTAGTTAACAAAATAAATAGACAGACAACTTATTGTGAATTCTTTTCATCTATCTAGTTGCGCGAATTGATTCGGTTCTTTTCATCTATCTATTTTCGAGAATTTTTTGTTCTTTTCATCTATCTTGTGTTGGCCGAACCCGAAAAAGTATGAAGTATAATGGAGGAATGCTTAGGCTCCATATGCATGTGCTTAAATAAGCTTTTTTTTCGTTCAATATGTCATATCCGCCAATGTTAGACAATTGTACCTTCTTTAAATTTTATAAAATTACTTTTAATTAATGATTTAAAGTTATCTTCTATTCATTATTTTTCTTCTTTTCCCATGTGTCTTTTTATGCATTTCGCCACCATTTCTCCTATACTTTGATCAAGTTATGTCTTTATAGTTATTAAGTTATAGCTGGTAACTACTATATTTTACAAACTTAAGCTCGGAGAGATTGTCACAACAATTCCAACCATTGGTAAGTTAAAGTTTATAATTTCAGCAAGCAGTTAATTGTGTTCTTTTCCATGTATTTTCTGCAAATGCTTATTGCTTATTATCTCTATTGATTTCATGTCAAGTTCAATGTTCTTGATCCCTGCTTTGTTATTGATTTTAAGGCTAGCTTAGAGTGTCATCTTGCAGTTTATAATAGATCTCACAGTTCAATTGCTTTTAATAATTATAAATGTTATTCCTCTAAGACTTCTTTGGTTAGTGGTCTAATCACTACAAAAAACGAAGTCTAAAACGACACTTTCAAGGCGGCGTTTTAAGAAAAGCGCCGCCGATTCATAACATTACCGGCGCTTATAACCAAAATGCCACTTAGTTAAACATTATAACAGCATTATCAGTGAACGTCGGTAAAACCTTATGCAATAACGGCGTTTCTGGTATAAAGCGCCGGTTAAGAGCAAACAAAACCGGCGTTTCTGTTATAAAGCGTCGGTTAAGAGCAAAAAAAAAACTGGCGTTTCTGTTATAAAGCGTCGGTTAAGACCTTATGCAATAACGGCGTTTCTATTGTAAAGCGCCGGTTAAGAGCATAAAGAACATGCCTTTTATGTCTGATTTAGCTTTTGTGTCAACACTCAGGGCAACATGCCTTTTATCTATTGAGGGGCATTCTTAGGAGCCTGGAAGGTATGCAAAAACTGCCAGATCAGGACCTTCCTTCAAGAAAGAAGGTAATCAACATGATTCATTATGTTACCATATGTAATTTGCTGGATTTCTTATACATGTATAGTTGGTAATTTGGTATTTGATTTTATGATACATCTGGGCAACTATGTGGTAGTTCAGGTTCACTTCAGCTATATTGATTTCTTCTCTACGTGATTTTGCATCATGTAGTGCCTTAGCATACCTTAGCTGAAACCTTAAAATCAGATACTTTTACATGAGTTTGTGATGAATGAGAATTCTTAAAAACTAATTTCATCAGTCATGAAACATGAGAGTTAATTGTATTGTGCAGCTGCACGAATGCATTGGTGATAATAGGCAGGGTTTTGTCTTTGATTTGGAGTGCCATAGTCGCGTAGCAGCATAATTGTTTTTTTCCAGGGTCGTTCTGCTGCGAGCTTGGACAGTGTGCTGGTTTCAGACCTTGAAATGTGCTAGATAGAGTTCGGCATATGACTCTGTTTTCGTTTCGCTGTTTCTTTTTCGCTGCTGCTCTGGTGCTTTTAATATCCTGTTGGTGGACATGTTGCTTGCTGGAAATATTTTGAGCGAGGCTGGCAAGAGGCGTTGTGATCAAGTTGCTGATTAGTCGAGCTCCTGCTGGAAAATGGAGCGCTCTGCTGTCTTCGCAGCGAGCTGGACAGGGTGCTTTGCTCTGCCCTGTTTTCAGCTTGTTGTGTGGAGGGATATGGATGTTGTTATGTGTTTTTTCATATGCTGATTGGTCGAGTTTTTTGCTGGAAATTGAGCGGTTTGCGTTTTATAATGGCTTGGCAGGAGGTGCTTGCAAGTTGGTATGATGGCAATTTGCAAATTGTTTGGTATGTTTGCAAGATGAAGATTGAACTGGCAAGTTTTGTTATAGGATGCTGAATGAGGTAAGCCACCTTGTGATTTCTTCTTTATATTTTCATTGAATGATATAATGTCTATTGAAGAACATTTATACCACTGAACCAATTTAATGGGCTTATTTCGTAAAAGCTTATTATTAAGCATATTCCGTAATGAGATAAGCTAGTTATCTTAATCAGTAGTTTACCAAATTTCATGTTTCATTGTCATTGCCTTGTTCGGATTACCGATCACACCGGTTCTATGTGTAGTTGATCCACCCAGTTACTTGTCAAATAGATCTTCTTAGCTCTTCTTGGCAGCATGTTCAAAATTGGTATTGTGAGATGTCATTATAGTTCACAAGTTCTTGTGTGCCTCGTTAGCACGTATTGCAAACTCAGATGTTTATTGTTGTTGTATGCTCTATGGGTGTATTGAAAGGGTTTTAAATAGATGTTCTAGCAGCTGCTAGCCATCTTAGTTCCATTTCATCATTAGACTGGCTAACTGTCTGTTGAATCCAGTGCTTGGTGCCAATAAACTTTCTGCTAACCCAATCTCTTTGCGTGTTGGTGTCTCCCTCAGTGTTCCAGCACCAGCACCACATGTGTTCGAGATAGTTCAGTCGCATCCTGGAAGTACACAACATGCTAAGAGTTGGAAATGCATCATTGACAAAGTTGGTAAAGAGATTGTCGACATTCAAGATGCCATGGGTGAGAAGGTACTATCATCATACCATTCCCCTTTATCTATACTGTAACCTTGGTACTTTCTCTTGATGAAAGCATTTAGGTGTTGTCTAAATTTTGATTATTTTTCTGTTTTATGCTCTAATGACTTCCAATCATATTAATCAACAGGTTGGTAAGTCTATTCAACTATTATCGACATTTGTACGTGGTTTTGTTATAGCATTTATTCGGGGTTGGCTTCTTACCCTTGTTATGGTAGCTATTGTTCCTTTTCTTGTGATTTCTGGGGCATTCATGTCTGTGATCATAAACAAGTTAGCAACTCGTGGGGAAGCTGCTTACTCGGAAGCAGCAACAGTTGTGGAACAGACAATTTACTCAATCAAGACAGTATAAAATGTCTTGTTAGACTTTTTTTTATTAAAATTTTGTCCAAGATTCTCACACTTGACTACACAGGTTGTATCATTTACTGGATAAAGATGGGTTGTAGAAAAATACAAGTCTTTAGAAATTGCTTATAAGACTAGTGTTCAAGAAGGGTTTGTATCAGGAGTAGGTCTCGGCATGGTTATGTTTATTGTGTTCTGTAGCTATGCATTAGCTGTGTGGTTTGGTTCACTGATGATACTGGAAAAAGGATATATTGGTGGTGTCGTGATCAATGTTCTTTTTACTGTTGTAACCAGCTCCATGTAAGTTCCTAGTGCCTTTAGATTTCATCAAGGGATAACTTTGTTTGACTTTAACTGACTATTCATAAAAAAAATTATGTGTTGCTCAATGTGGAATCTGACATGTCCTGTAAATCTGACCAATATACTCGTTAATATAAGAACTACCGTGGTTTCAGGGCTCTAGGTGAGGCATCGCTGTGCATGAAGGCATTTGTAGCAGCACAAGCTGCAACATTCGATATGTTTGTGACAATTAACAGGAGGCCAGATATAAATTCCTTTCACAGAGATGGATGTAAATTATTTGATAGATTTTGTGACTCAATGTTTGGTATGGTGTGACCATGCTTCAACTGAAATAAATGTAGTTTGATCTTTATTATTTGATAGATTTTGTAACTCGATGTAATACATGATCTTATTAATTACATTATTTTGCCTCCGTTCATGGAAATGTTTAAGTGTTTGACACATTTAGGTCTTTATTTTCTAGAAATAAAACTTATAAGATGTTATAAAAAGTCATTTGATAGCACTTGATGAGTGCTATAGAAAAAAGGGTCTTGAGAAACGCTATAGAAATTAATACAATAGCATTTGTTAAATGCTACGTGAGGGAAGACAATAACGTTTCTGAAACGCTATTGGTAACTACACAATAGTGTTTTAGAAATGCTATTGGTAACTATACAATACCGTTTTTTAAGTGATGTCACAAGCTAAACAATAACACTTTTAAAACGCTATTGTTTAGTATTCAATAGCGTTTCTGAAACGCTATAAATGGTCTACTTACAATAGCATTTCTAAAACGCTATAAATAACCCTGTATCTATTATAGCTCTGGTAGACACAGTGTTTTCTAAAACACTATGATAGCCTACAATAGCGTTTTTGAAACGCTATTAATGAGCATTTGTGTTGATCTTCGTTAAATTGAATGCTATTAATTGTGTTTTTGAAACGCTATAAATGGTCTTCATTTATTGAACGTGCGTCGGTTCGGTGGAGAAGAGGCGGGAATCCCATCCCTATTTAGGTCATCCTTCATGCGGAGACTAACTCTTCTATTTTCTTGTTTTTAGAGATCTTGATCTGTTTATCTTCTGATTGAAAAGATTGTTTCATCTTCTTTATGGCTAAACAAAACCTTCTTGATGACGCAACTTTGGCCAAGGGCCTTGAGTTTTTTGAAGACATGTTGCTTTCTGAATCAGGCCTTGCTGAAATCCGTATGAAGTTTGGGGTCCTTGAGGATTTGCCATTATATGCTCTGAAGGATGACCAGACGCTAACATTGCCATCGGTGGGGTTCATCTGCTTGCACCGCAGGATGCTCCAAATTGGAGTATGTTTTCCTGTTCTTGATGTGATTTGGGATTTCTTAGACTTCCTTGGAATTACTCTGGCCCAGTTGGGGCCTAATGGGTACATGATCGTTCTTCTCATTTTGATTAGGGCGATGGAAGTTGGCGTCCGCGTGACTCCGCGAGCGATCCAGTTGTTGACTTCTCCTCAGTTGAACAATAACGTTGTCTGTAAAATGATGTCGCCAGCTTGCTTTGAGAATTTGCTTGATGACTTCAAGTCTTGGCAGAAGTATTGCTTCTTGGCTCCTGCAGATTCAAAGTACTTCCAGTTTAAGGGTCGTCCGCTCGAACGAGAGTTCAAGCCACTTTGTAAGTATAGTTTTTTCTTCCAATTTAATTGCGCTTGATTGTATGCTAATCATTGCTCGTGTTTCCTCGCAGGATGGTTTCCCACTATTCCTCTTACCCTAGAGGATCGAAACACTATGGAGACGTTCCACGACTTGCCAACGAAAAATGTGGTGGACGTCATATGTGTCAACAACTTTATTCGCAGTAGGCTGTGGGACAACTAGCATGTGGCCCCCACTATTTTCTGATCGTCGTGAGTTAAGTCTGAAGGTGGGGCCCCTTCTAGGAAAAGGAAAGCCGCTGGAGCCAAAGCTCCTGTCTTGTTTGACACGGAGGAGTCGTCTGAGACGCTTGCCGCCTTTGCGAGCTTAAAAAAGTCCCACGCTAGAACTGGGTCATCTTCAAAATGATCCAGTCCAGTAAGTGAAGAGCGTGAGTTTGATCAACTCATCAGGGTGGTGGCCAATGTATCCGGCTGGGAGAAGGACCATTTGCGATTAGCAGGGGTTGAAGATACATCGAATCTTAAATTTGCGTAGGCGGAAGCTCTAAGCGAGCAGTTGATGCTAGTTGCAATGGTGGCTTCTGCTGGTGCCAATCCGCACGGGACCGTTCTGCTAGAAGGTTTTTGTGAGGATCTGCTTGAGGTTCTGGAATCCGATCGTCCCATTGGCGGGCTGTCCAATAGTGGTTGTGGTGACACGGGCTAAGTTTCTCATAGTCTGCATTGTTCTTCGTCTCGCTTCAGGCTGTATCTCAAGGTTTTGGAGGGTCCGTTGAACAACTCGCTTCCTCCTCTTCCTCTGAATCCTGCTAAGCCGTCTCGCATTAAGGGGTCGGCTACTAGTGACAAAGGAAAGGCTGTTGAGGAAGGCCTGAAAGCAGTGGTGCCTACAAAGGGTGGTGCTGGCTTAATCCCTCGTCCAGGAGAGCTTCATCCGGATGCGCAGATAGGTATGTTTTCCCCAGACTAAGTAAAAATGAACACTCAGGTCTGGCATCAGGAGGTTAATGTGGACTATGCTTCGAAGAAACATATAAGCAGACATCATAGTTGGCTGATGGATCACGCTCTAAAACCCGAGGAGGATACGCTAGAAGGGCGTATGGATAAGGGTTTAAAGTACCTTATGCTGGGAATGTCTCACTTGAGCCAGGTGGTCGTTGCTGGGACGGAAGTCGAGGTGACCTGTGAAAGGGTGTACACCATAGAGCGTGTATTCTCACATATGCAGATGTTGTATTCTGACGCGCTTTATGAGATTGAGCTGCTGAGGAAACATGCTGAGGAGAAGAGGCTGGAACGGTCGACTGTTACTGATGAGGCTCAGAGGGTTCGTCTGGATGCCCTTGAGTCTGATTTAGCGGAGGCGAGGTCCGCGAGAGACAGATTTTGCAAAGAATTGGATCTGGCTCGCCGTGATCTGGAGGTTGTGTAGGAAGCTGCGGCCGAGGCGTGTCCTGAATTGTTGTCCCTTGCTGAGGAGAATGCCTTGAATGAAGCTGATTGAGCTGTTCAGAAACAACAAATGGAGTTCGATGTGGAGTTCAATGCTCAGGAGGCGAGGAAGGCCGATGACCAGCTCGAATTGGAGAAACATGAGCTTAGTGTTGTAAAGAACAGTTTGACTATGGATCAATCTCAGGTTGATGTGCTGACAAGCAAGTTGGAGTTGTTGTAGCATGAACTTAGTGACGCGAAGGCGCGTGAGGAAGAGCTTTTCCAGGAAAAAGGAAAGTGCGATTTTCGTTGGGTTGTACATGGTAGATTGGAGTTGTTGGCTCTGATGAAAGTGGATCATCCGGATTGGGACCTTGATCGCTATAAGAAGATGTTGTATGTAGACATGTCAGTGGATTTTGCGTCATCAGACGAAGAGGGCGGTTCAGATCCTGATGCTCAGGCTGTGGCAGGTACGGACGCAACTTCTGCTCCCTCCTCCATTAAGCTTATCTCTTTTGTTTCTGTACCTTCTCCAGGTAAGGAGTGAACTTTGTACATTTGTACCTTTTTTTGTTTCAACTAATTAATGAAGACATGTTTATTTTGAATACACTATGTATCCGTTTTGTGCTTGCTATCCCTATTATGTGTTTTCCATTTCGCCTCATCGTTTTACTTTGGCATGGGCTGGTTGGATCAATAGAAAGTCGAGTAGTCTGTCTGTTGTTCAGAGTTTGACCGTTTGCATTGAGAGTGACTTAGAGTCATTGTTGCGTAGTCACATTCAACAGTGGGTGTTCCGCGAATGGTTGAGGAGTGGGTTGTGCTGCCTAGCTGTAGCCCATTCTCAAGTAAGCTGTTGGGGGCTCGTTTTGTTTATCTGGCTGTCGGTCACAGTTACTAGCATGAGTGAACTGTGGTAGTCAAGCACATGCATTCTAATTAGAGTGTTTGTTCTGAGTAAGGTTTCATAAGCTCGGGCTGGGATTCCATGTAGCATTCGTTCGCGCTTTGGCGGGACGATTTATGGGTCGGCATGAGCATCCTTTGCTTGTAATAGAATGTCAGCCCGTGTGAGCATGAAGACACTGCTTGAGCTGTTATTTATCTTTGGGTCGCTGTTTCGAAAGAGAGTGGCGGTCGTGTGGTGAGCCGTCTAGCAAGTTTCGGGGAGCAAGGATTCAGTGATCATGGTTTGTTGAAGAGTGACGATCCCGTGGCGAGGCGTCGACATCAGTTTGGGACTGACTAGTCGCCCACCTTTCAAACCATCCTCCCGTATGTAGTGGGCTACAAGTTTGAGACGAGGGGGTTCGACGACCAGGCTAAGGAGCAGTGGTCCCGTGGCAAGCCGTCAGAATCAGTACGGGACTAACTAGGTTCCCACCTTCCAAATCATCTACACTCGTGTGCATCGAGCTACAAACTTGAAAGTTTTCTGTGACCATGGTCTGTAGAAGAGAAGTGATCTCGGGGCAAGCCGTTGGAATCAGTTCGGGACTGACTAGGCTCCCACCTTCTAAACCATCTATGCCCCCGCAGTGAGGGCTACAAGTTCAGGGTTGGTAATTTGGCGACCTTGGTCTATAGAAGAGCAGTGGTCCCGTAGCAAGCCGTCGAAATCAGTTCGGGAATGACTAGGCTCCCACCTTCCAGACCATTTACACTCACGCAGTGAGGGCTACGTACAAGTGTGGGCTTTGATAAAAAATTGTCATTGTCAGCCGTCACTAGCTAGGCTTACCTGATTGGGTTCGGCAATCGATGTCCACAAAGGGAACGACGATCCCTGGTGATTCGTCATCACCAGGCGTGACTATGTTGATTAGACTCCCACTCCCTAAACCATCGGTATCCGCACTAAGTGGAGTTGGTGTCGGGGTGAATCGAAAGTCATCGTCGTTAGCTAAGGCTGACTAAGCTTGCCCGGCTAGGTGGAGGCTTCTCCAACTGCAAGAGTGCGAGCTTGTGTCCGCTAGCGGAGTGCGTTGCGCGTATGAGTTATGAAGAGATAGGAGTACATTATCATCTGGCAGTAAGCAAGTGTGATCCATGTGTCAGGAACGACTAGGGTTTCTCATGCTCATGTCAGGAACGTGGTAGAATACTATTTGAATAGTGAGCCTAGCTCATGGAACCGTAAAATGAGAGCTAGGTTTTTTTGTATGCAATTTGCTACGTGTATGGCGTAGATCGCATGGTAGCACGTCTACGGCGTGGATTGTGAGACGGTTGAGTATCGGTTACTCCCCCTCAATTAATGGGGTTGGATGCAGCTCTGTTGATTGAATGAACGTAGACCTGCACAGTATCCTTGGGAACCATTGTTTCCTTGTTTTCCATACGGTATTCAATGCCGACAGTTAATTCTGAAGCACCAGTTTGGTGAGTCATTATGTCTATATAATGGTGTTTCTCCATCGTTGTAGGCACTATCTTCTGTAGATCGTATCTCCTGTAATGTTCTTGCTTGAAGATAATGTTTTGGGTTTGCCAAAGGCTGAAGGGAGATCTCCATCATTGGAGTCTTCAAATGTTCTGACATTTGCACCGATGAGGCACGATGAGAATCGTTGTTATGTGTGGTCACCTACTCTTGGTGAGCACCTAGTTGTTTCGTTGAGATTCCATGATTTCTTCTCATATTGAGGAGAAGGAGTACGCACTCACTCCCAAGGGATGAGTATGTCGTTTATTCGCTTGCGCTCTAGTGTTACCTTGTGTTGTTATGCCCGCATGTATGTGGTTCTTACGACTAGCTTTTGGTTGATCGAAGTGTTGGCAGATACGTGATGCTTCCGAGGGTGGTATCTCTTAGTCACCCCGAGTACCGTGCATGGGAGAAGTGTCCTCACTTGGTAGCACTGTGAAATCTGGACCGCTCCGTCACTTTTAGCCATCCTCATCTGCCTTCTTCTACCTTTTTCGGGAAGCCGAAAGCCGTTTGAGGAAGTCTGCAACTCGTTGCAAGGTATGTGTTGTCGTTGTCGGGTCACTTTCTGGGGGCGGTTTGGAGGAGTAGACGACTACTCTGTACTCTCAGCCCCTTCTCGCACATTTGTCCTTAATCTTGGGAAGGAGTCGAACGAAGTTTACTTGGTGTTCCTTCGCTCTTTTGAGATTTCCTTACGTAGTTGGACTGTTTAAGCGAGTCTTTATGTTGCATCAGATTCGGATGCTCGTAGTATGTAGTCTTTTGTATTCGCCTCAGGGAGCCCGTTGTTACATCTTTCCAATAATCAATAGAGTGTATTTGCGTAATTCTTTCTTTACTTCTTAATTGATTGCAAATCATATAAGTTTCTGATAACTAAACTCTACATTGACTATGGAAAGGAAAAAATACAACTGAAATAGACTAACTGTTGGCGGAGAGAAGTCGATCTAGCTCTGAAGTGAATTCGCATGGCCCTTGTTGGATCGATGATACTTTTAGCGAACCGTTGAGCTTCGCTGATGTCATTGAGACTACTAAATAGTGAACCTTTTGTGGGAGTTAATCTCTGCGCCAACGGAATGTCGTGGTGTTGTACTCTCTTCTGCATTGACTTTTTGGTTCTGTTGGGTTGAAGAGCGGATTGCTTTGTTCCGCTTGATTGTTCCCCATTTCTGAAATTAACCACCACTATTGGGATCTCGTGCGAGTGGAGTTGTCTGTCCACAGTCGCATGATTTGACTATGTTTCAAGTTGCCCTGTAGGATCTGGTTGGATCTGGAACATTCTATTTTATTTAATGCGGCATAATGGCAGCCTCGTGCCATAGCCTGGTCTCCACATATCGTTCCTTCATAGTGGTTAGCAGTGTACTTAACGCACTGGTGAATGGTGGAGACTACTGCCTCCATCTAGTGGAGTCACGGTCTTCCCAAAATAAGATTTAGGTAGACGGCGTGTCTACTACAATGAAGTTCAGAAACAAGACCTTTCTGAGTTGTGGCTCTCTTGCCACTATTGCTAACCTTATCTTCCCGATCGAAAATCATTTTTCTCCGCTGAATCCGATCAGCGGGTAGTTTGAGGACGTCAGGTTCTCCTCTTTAAGGTTCATACTGCGGAACGTGTTGCAGAATAGGACGTTGATTGAGCTCCCAGTGTCTACCAAAGCTCTTTTTACCTCACACCTTTCAATGGAGACCGAGATGACTAGGGCGTCATTGTGTGGCGCTCGGTCTCCTTCGAGGTTCTTGTCTGTAAAGGTTAAGGTGAAAATGGGGCTTTGCACCCTCCAGTAGCAAACACATTTGTCCTCGTCCGCGGGCTGTGTCCGCATTTCTAGTAGAGTCCGCTTGCGGGACCTGTTCGATTGGTCTTCATCTAGTCTGACCCCATGAAGGACATAGATTATGCTCGAAGTCTCCTTCTCTATTTCCTTGACAGACTCCACCCGGTCCCTCGATCAATCTGGTCGCTTTTCAGAACTCAGGAACTCCTTTAACTTGGCCCTGCGGATCTAGTACTCAATCTCATACCTTAGACTCTTGCAGTCGTTGGTATCATGGCCACCCTCCTTGTGGTACGAGGAGTATTTGTTGTTGTCACGCTTGGAGGGGTTTCCGTGCTGCTTTGGGGGCCACTTCAGATCTTCCCAAATTTTCATGGAATTCAGGACGTTCGACGGGCTAGAATTCAGGGGGGGGTCACAGCTTTGGATCCAACGTAATTGGATGCTTTCTTTGGACTGGCCCGGCCAGGGTTTGACTTGTTGTCATTGCGCTTTCGCTTGCCTCTTTCTTCATCCTCCTTCCTGTCTTTAGGAGCGGAGGGTTTCTTATCTCTTTCTGTTTCCCTCTTCACATTTTTCAACTCCTCTAAGGTGATGTACCTCTGGGCACTTTTGAGGAGCTCCGTCATATACAAAAAGGGTTTCAAGGTGAGACTTTCATAAAGCTTTCCCTCCTTCAGGCCCGCGGTAAAATTCGTCACTGCTGTGTCGTCACTGCAGCCATCGATGAGTGTCAGCTCGTCGTTGAAGCGCGTGACATATTCACTGAGTGTCTCATTGGATCTTTGTTTGAGAGAAAGTATGTAGTGTGGGCCCTTTCGGATGCGCTGACTTCCTACAAAGCACGTCAGGAACTCCTTCGCCAGTGCCTTGAATGAGTCGATTGACTTCGGCGAGAGGCTGTGGAACCATGTTAGTGTTGATTTTTTCAGGCCGGCGAGAAAGGTTTTACACATGAACGACTCAAATCCTTCTTTGAGTGCCATTACGTTCTAGTAATGGCGTAGGTGGTTGAACGGTTTGGTGGTCCCATCGTAGAAGTCAAGCTTTGGAGTCGAGAACTTCTTTGAAAGGGTTCCATTCATGATACAGTCCATGAACGATGGAACAAAAAATGATACAACACGTCTGGGTCATGCGCCACTCTGCGGAGGGGGTTCTGAGGTCGAGCCTTTCCGCCCTGAGAGTCAGTTCTGTGAGTTGTGCCGCCTCCTCTAGTTCAATGAGAACTAGTAGGGGTTTGACTATCCAGTGCTTGCTTTCTATTGATTTCTGGAGACGGATGCATGTGCTGCTCCTGATCTCCATTAGCAGGTGGAGGGTTTTGTTATATGAAAGCCTCTACTGCTTTGGCGATTTGTTGTATCTGAGACGATAGCAAATCTATCCTAGGGTCCATTGTCATCGTGGATGGCACGGGGGCGTGAGTCTATTTCATGTGTGCCACCAGCATCGTTGAGAACGATGGTATAGCACCAGCCTAGGCGTTTGACGTGTCCCATTGTTCTAAATTGTTGTGTGATCGGGTGGTCATCATCTCTTCGTACCCTGAGGAGAGATGATGCTAGTAAAAGGTTAGGAACTTTGTCTTCCCCACGGACGGCGCCAAACTGATGCAGTCATTTTTTGCTCCTTGCTTTGACCTTCACCTGCACCAGGAATGCATGTGAGCCACAGACCACCGTTTTGGTGGCTGATGGCACTCCGATGCTAAAGTCGAACAGGGATCTGAGGAAGGTGTAATGTTGTAAATAGGGAATTTGTAGCGTCCCTTAGCTTACCAACTCATGTCTTATTTATAGTGCAGGAGTCTGGTTCGACCATGCCATCGATGACGTAGTCTAGGAAAGAAGATCTTCATGGAGATCCTTCTCTAATTAGGAGTCGTTCTGTGAAGGGAAGTTTCCCTGTTAACCATGTGCTCCTAGATACGCAGGAGATAGTTCCCGTTCCAAGAGTAGTCTATAGGTAGAAGTCTCCATATGTGATACATACTCTGGAATATGCTTCCTAGTTGGAAGCAAAGAGCCATTGTACTTGCCTGTCCAAAGCTGATCCTCGAGATACTTGCCTTAATAGGGCTTACGGGTATTGAGGATAGTTGTGAGACATGTGGGCGTAGCAGGCTGTAGGAATTAGGGTCCGTTTGGCGGACTGCGTTGGGCGGGCTTAAAATCACGTGGGCCGGATCAATGTTGGGTTGACGCTTAAGCCTATCTTTCCTCGAGATCATCATGACACTTGTATGATGCAGAGTTGGGACCGTTTTGGTGTATCATCAATAACTATCAATGTTATTGTCGAATTTTGATAAACTTTGTATCGTTGAAATGCAATTTTGAAGATCTTTCGAAAAAACCTATGATCAATACAAGCGATAAAATTTAAAAACATACTTTATTATTAAAAATTTCTAATGCATTTCATGCCGTTAGTATTTTTCAATTTTTTTTCAAAGGAAAGAAAAGGGTTTCTTAATGAACATTCAAACAAAAAACTCAAATTCAAACAAAACCAATGATTATTACAATTACTAATATATTATTGAAAAAAAAAGCTTCTAATGAATTTCATGACATTGGTATTTTTCTAATGCATTTCATGACATTAGTATCGAGAATGGGCTTTGATGATGATGATGATTGAGACGGGCATCTTAATGCCCATTTAAACAAAAACCCTAAACTTTATGTTTTGGGGAATTCAAAGTTTAGGGGAGAACTCGCTCTTGAAGTTTGAACATTTTCCCCAACTGATTCAAATTTTGAGTGAGTGTAACCCTAACGTTTATAGTATTATCTTATAATAGGCTTGGACTTCAAATCTGATTGATGACAAAAGTGGGGATGTTGGCGGGGCGTTCAGGACATGATATTTAGCAAAAACAAATTATGTGATTTGCGGGAGTGACAACGGCACGAGTATTATACTAGTAATATCTACAAACAAAGTGCTTTGAGTAGACCCATTAATTGAATAGACAACAGTACAAACATTTTACTATTTCTTTTTTCAGGTTTTGCCAATAAATTTAAGATATTTATTCAACTAGTTTAAATGGAAAAGCTCAAATACAATGTAGCACAACGACAAATTCAACAATTTTCAATAAATCTTTTAGAGTAATTGTTACATACTTTGATTTTTAAGGCCCAAATCCAGGAATCAAAACTATTGAATATAAATGAGTAAAATAAAGGGTTATTTCTAATTTGGCCCCCATTTGTTTATAGCTATTCCAATTTGACTAACAAACTCTAACTATTTTTTTCAAATAGACCAAATTACCCTTGATGCGTCCAAAAATCGTCATCCTGTGAGTTTGATTTGCAAAACAGATGTTAGACTGGCAAGGACCACCTTTTTGGTGGCTGAAGGCACTTTGATGCTTAAGTCAGCAACTCAATTTGAAAAAGGAAGTAAATATGGACAAAACTCAATTAAAGTTGCATACCTGTGTCGAATGTTCCCTTTATCTTTTATAATGGTCGCGGTTAATTATCTGCGTGACTTGAGCATGTGAGGCGCAACGGAAAGAGATGTTTCTCGTAACAGTCTTCTCCTTAATGGAGATGCGTTCGTGGAGACGTAACTTCCTCCATGACTCTTTTTTGGTGCAACGTTCCTATTCTTTATGAGAAAACTCGTGTCGGGCCTGGATTCGAGCTCTGATTTGTTCTGACCTGGATTCGGGCTTTGTTTATGTCTTCTTGTTGACGGGCCTTATCTAGGTCTCTGTGATTCGCTTTATTCTTTTTGGGCTTTATGAGTTGGCCCAATAGATTTGGACGCTATATCCTCGTGATGGATGCTCTCTGCCACGTGTACGGCCGTGATGATTGGTCTATTTTGATGTATCATCAGCTACTCTCCCTTTAGTTAGTGGTATGCTGACGTGGCCACTAACTTCATGTCGGTTTGCCTTTCAATTCCATCATTGCCTTGTATTTAATCCCATCGGTGACTTTCCACGGGTTGGTGTCTCGATTCTTTGTTTGTCTATTCATTTTTGCGCACATTTTTGGGATTTCGTGTAGCCATCATATCTCGCACGTTGTCCCATGAGCCATCCCTTTATTGCTCGGCTATATAAAAAGAGATGTGACGAATTTGTTTTCCCTCTTTACGCTATCTTTGAAATTAGGGTTCACTCATTCATTTACCTTTTCATTTTCATTGTTTCTTTGTTCTTCAGCGATGTTCGTTGGTGATAAACAAAGTGGTAAGTCACTAGCTCTGTGTGAGGCTCATTATTCTCCCAATAGTGCTTCTCAGGTGACACTGGATAGTTTTCGTGCTGATTATAATTTTATGCCCGACCTCGAGATTATCCTGCCTAGACAGGATGATAGTCCTTGTAATTCAAAGGCTGGATACATTACACTATATTTGTGCATGTTTTCCTCTGGCTTTCGATTCCCAGTTCTGGAGCTATTATGGGAGTATCTGAACTTTTTGGGCATTCCTTCTGCTCAAATAGGTCCTAATGGTTGGAAGGTAATGGTTTCTTCTTACGCGAGGGCTATTTTGTCCGACATTCTTTTGACTGTGAAGGTTTTGCATTCGGTGGTTAGTATGTTAGTGAGCAGGGATATTTGATTCCTCCGTTTTCCTATCTGCTTTGAGAAACTTAACGATGACATCTGCGATTGGTCAAGGTCTTGGTTTTATGCTTTTGTGAACTCTGGCTATTTCCAACTGCGAGGTCATTTGATTTTTCGATCATTTCGAGTTCCCAATAAACGGAAGAATCTTCAGTTGACTGTTGAGGAAAAGAGGATCAATGATCGCTTCTTGAAGCTTCACTGGTTACCTATGGAGGCTTTTCTTCCGTTTGTACACTATGAATGAAGCGGAGCGAACTTTATTTACTGAGTCTCGTGCTTAGGCCTTTGCTGTTCGTGTTGCTCATGCTGGCGTTAGTTATGCTAACATTGATTAGGAAGTGAGGTGGGACAGGTGTGCTATGGATCTCGATGCTCATGTTAATGTCAGAGTTCCTGCTTTTAGAAAAAGAAATTTTGCAAGGTCCACGAGTCCGTTAAGGCGATCGCCTGTAGATCTTGGTCGAGTTCCAAGGAAAAAATGACTTTCTACTTGTGGTTCTGCTCGGATTGCGTCTCGTACGAATCTTGTTCAGAATGTTATGAAGATCGCATCCCCCCAAGTCCTTCCCACAACGATGTTGCAAAAGGGGATTGCGAATCTTCCGAAGAGGCTGAGGCTTGCGTTGGAGAGGAGCGAGAAGGAGACTACTCGTTCGTTGGACGATAATGAAAAAGGCTTATATCTGCTTACGGTGTGTCGAATGTTGTTGAGTTGTCTAATGATGATCATCGGGTTATCAATGATAAAATGCTTCAGCTAACGGTGGATCAGTCTAAAGACAATGGTAGTGGTCAGAGTTTCAAGGTTAACTCTCCTTCTCCTTCTATTGATGTCAGTGAAGCGGCCGAATTCTTAGTTTCTTGTCCTGTCCGTCAGGGCTCTCCTGCTCTCGCCGTTACCGCTAGTCTTGCCCTCGCCACGACGCTTCTCGACGGGGGGGGGGGGGGGGGGAGGGGGGGGGGGGGCGGTAAAAGTGGTTTTTTTTTTTTTTTTACTGTTATTTCTTCTGCCCTTCCAGCTGTCGGGGGTGGTTTTTCAGTGTTTTTGGATCCTAGCGTTCTTCATCCATGGGTTGGTTAGACTAAGCCTAGCTCAAAAGATATACGTATCAAGTCGGATGGCAAGTTTTGCTAGTTCACTCAGCTTGACGTGCAAGACGGTGCACGCGGGATGGTAAATGAGTGGCACGGGCGATTAGTGGAAAGACCTTCGATGCCCGTATTGGATCCATTTCATCACATTGATCATGGTCTTGAGCAGATAATGGACGGGATGAATCATTTCGCCTATGCGGGGGTGATGGGCTCGGTCTATCGAGCTGGTCGTGATCAAGTGGCTTATTTGGAGAGGAGGTTGGCGACACTGTTGCTGGTGTTTTCTCACGTTTTTTCCCAATTTGATGTGTTGAGAGCGCAATGCGCGGAATAGAAGAAAACTTCAAAGGTTGCTCAAAAGTCATTGATTGAGGCGAAAAGTATGTGGGATAAATCTGTTGTTGAGCTTGATTCTTTGAAAGCCAAGTTGGATGGGGTTCGTACCCTTCTACGTGATGTGGAAAAAAAGTTATTCGTCGAGAATGCAGCTTTTGATGAAGCTTCTTGTGCTGAAGTCGAGCAATCCGTTATTTGTGATATTGCTGAGAAACGGGTGGAACAGATAACTGTTGTGCTCAACGATGTCAATGTAGATACTTCCGGTATGTTTTCCACCACTAAAGGGGTGCTTGCCACGTCCAAAAATGAACTCGTTGCTGCCAAGGATAGGCTCCATATTGTTGAAGCCTAAGATTGGAACCGAATTGTTGACGGATGGGTTGAGCTTCTTGACTATATCGAGGGGCTCGACAAGGATTTCTCCAGGTACCATCACTTGGTTGATGAAGCTTTCGAGGACGATGATGTTGAAAAATCTGCTCCAGTAGTTGAGGAGCCATTGCTTCCTCTACCCTTGAACACCCTAGAGTCATTGTTTTTTCCCTCTTTTGAAGAGAGTCCCTCCTATGTTTCCGTGAGTGATGATCCCGTAGTTGCCTCCGTTTCTTCCCCCATGTTTTTATCTCATTCTCCGGATGTAACAAAGTAGTATTATCAGTAATATGAACTTTCTTGTTTCTTTGTTTTTCAGTTCAGTTGTAGTTGTCATGGATTTTGCTTTGAATTCTTTTATAGCTGTTTTTGTGCTTTGGCTCTTCATTTGTCTAATGGTGGGGCCAGCGTTGTCCTTCCTGATTTGCTGCAAAGAGTTTGCTTTTGCTTGTAGTTTCTCGAATTATGTTGATTTGTTCCTTTAATTCTGACTTCGTTGATTTGACGTGTCTGTCAACTCGAAGTTTTTATGTTAAGTCAACTTGTTCATTGAGCATCTACTTTGGTAACTCGACATCTCGGTTGACTTGAAGTTTTTGTGTTGAGTTTTATTTTTGTATTGAGTTGACTCGGGTGTCCAACTTTTACTTCGTTAACTCGACATTCCAGTCGATTTAAAGTTTTTGTGTTGAGTTGACTCGGGTGTCCAATTTTTACTTCATTAACTCGACATTTCAGTCAATTTGAAGTTTTTGTGTTGAGTTGACTCGGGTGTCCAACTTTTGCTTCGTTAACTCGACATTCCAGTCGATTCAAAGTTTTTGTGTTGAGTTGACTCAGGTGTCCAACTTTTACTTGGTTAACTCGACATTCCAGTCGATTCGAAGTTTTTGTGTTGAGTTGACTTGGGTGTCCAACTTTTACTTCGTGGTTGATCAAACCAGAAGTTTATATATATCCGACTTTTGTCGTGATTTCTTGTTATTATACGTCAATTGCTTTGTATGGCTAATTCTTCGACGTATCTATTATGTTGTCCACGAAAAAATGTGGTTCTGAATTCATAATCATATTGATATTCCCTTTTGGATGTTTTCACCAGCCTTAACTGTTAAAGCATTTTTGTTGGTTTGAAGTACGATTTGTTTTGTCTTCCTTTGCTTGATGTTGGTCTTTGTATTAGATATTGATGTTTTTGTTGATTTGTCTTCTTTCGCTTGACGTTGATCCTCGTATGTCGTATATGCTATTGTGACCAGTAGACTTAGGGTGTTTTTCTATTCGATGGTTGAGTAATGTTGGCTTGTACGATCATGTTCACGTCATCACCAAACTGTCTGATCGTGCTTTCGTCAACACTAAACTGTCCGATCATGCTTATGTCAACACCAAACTATCCAATCATGCTCCCATCAGTGCCGAATTGTCAAATCATGCACATTAGCACCAAATTGTTCAATCATGTTGATGCTGGCTCCGTGTTTGGTGTCAACCGTCAAGGTTCAATTGAATCCATTGTTGTCAGTTTTGTCGTTGGTTACTCGGGTCAAGCTTGCATTCGTCGATAGGATCTTTGAATCGTATTAGTTGGTTGATGCAAATTTTCCTTATTTTGTGCATTCGTGAAATGGCTTGTTTGGTTTTGTTAGTACTCTTATTTTGATGTAAATCATTTCGAGTGGGAAATTTTCCCGGCCGCTTCTTCTATTAGGTTGTGTGTTTTGCTTCCTCCGACTATGCAGTGTAAGGCGTATATTAGTTCTCTGGGTTGTTCTTTCGATCCCGCAACATTATCAATTTTCTCCTTGATGTTAGTTGTTTATCTAACATTCCGATGAACTCGTCGAGTCGTCCTTTCTGAACCCAATGCTCGATTTCGTCTTTTAAATTGTAGCAGTCTTCGGTATCGTGCCCATGATCCTTATAGAAGGAACAATATTTTTTTTTTGTCTCTTTCTTCCGAGTCTTCTCTCATCCTAAGCGGCCAGTTGATGTTATCCCATTTTGCTAAGTGCTTTAGTAAATTTGCTCGACTTGTTTTCAGGGTTTTATATAGCTTGTATGTATTCTTCATCACACTCATTACTCGCTCGTGTCGAGGTCGTGCTGGTTGTAGTTTCTCGGATTCTTGTTGTTGCGAATCACTCCTTCCGCCATTTCGACGTTTTTTCGATTGGATGCTACCCTCCCGTTGTCCGTCATCTCGTCTTTTTTCCTCATTTCTTTCCCGTTTCCTTGAAATACTTTCTCTTTCTTGGTCATTTTCCCTCCTGGTTGCTTTCATCTCTTTAAGGGAGATGTGTTTTTGTGCTATTTTCAGCAGGATTACCATGCCTTTTGGAGGCGCTAGGTTAAGAGCATCAAAGAAAGGGTCTTTCTTCAGTCCGACAACAAAGGTTGCAGCGGCTGTGTCGTCGCTACATCCATCGATCATCGTCAATTCATTGGTAAAACGAGTGACATATTCTTGTATTGTTTCTTCAGATTTCTACCTGATATGCAAGAGGTAGTGTGGTCCTTTCCTCATCCACTGGCTCCCGATGAATCTGGTGATAAAAGCGGTGGCTAAATCTTGGAAGGAGTCTATCAACCTCAGTGGTAGGTTGTTGAACCAATTCATTGTTGTGGATGTGAGGCTAGTCGGGAATGTCCTGCACAAGATCGAGTATGTGGTTTCCTTCAAGGCCATCGTGTAGTGGAAGTGTTTCAGGTGATCACTTGGGTCGGTAGTACCATCATATACTTCGAACTTTGGCGGAGTGAACTTTTTTGGCATTGTCGTTTTCATGAAGACGTCGGACAATGGCGACTTTGCTAACTTGTATAGTATGTTGGGATCCGTGACTCCTATCTGAATGAGATTTCAGCATGTGTCCCATCACACTGTGGAGTCTTGCCTTGCGGGAGCTCGTTGCTTTCTAAGTTTCCCTGTTAGGGTTCTGCTGAGACTTCGTCACTTCCTTGAGTTCGGTTGGCAGAGTTTTGTTGTGGTGGTGCCTGAACATGATCAACTGGCTGGGCTCCTAGGTGATTTTTTCTAGCATTTTTATCATGTAACTCATCTAGGCCATTAGCAAGTTTATGCGAGGATTTGTGGCAGCGTCATCGAATGTTTGGGTTGTCTTGGCTATTGCATGCTGTGGATCCGGATTCTCGGGCGCCATTGGTCTTATGATTCGGGCCGCTTCCTGTTCATGAGTTGTTTGTGATGCATTGGGAGAGTTGTCACGATCATCACTGGGTTAAGGATCTGTAGAGTATGCCATTTGTTCTACGACTTATTGATCTTCTATCAGATTGTGGTGAGCTTTATCATTGTGGATCTTGTTTTTTAGAAAAGAAACTCGTTGTTTCCCCACGGACGACGCCAAAAATCGTCCTCCTGTGAGTTTGACCTGCAAAACATATGTTAAACTACTAAGGACCACCTTTTTGGTGGCCGAATGCACTCTAATGCTTAAGTCAGCAGCTCTGTTTGAATAATGAAATAAATCTGGACAAAACCCAGTTAAAGTTGTATACCTGTGTCGAATGTTCCCTTTACCTTTATAATGTCGAGGTTAATTCTCTGCGTGACTTAAGCATGTGAGGCGCAATGGAATGAGATATTTCTCATAACAGTTCCCTCCTTAATGGAGATGCATCTGTGGAGTTGTGACTCCTTCCACGATTCTTTTTTAGTGCAACGTTCCTCTTCTTTATTAGAGAACTCGTGTCGAGCCTGAATTCAGGCTTTGTTTATTTCTTCTCGTTGGCGAGCCTTATCTGGGCTTTATGAACTGGCCCAATAGATTTGAATGTTATATCTTCGTGATTGATGCTCTTTGCTACGTGTACGGCCATGACGAACGATCTATTTTGATGTATCATCAACCATGTTGTACATGTTTTACTAAAATCACATAAATCATATTGATTGATGATCATGTTTGATCCAATGGTTAGGAAACTAGCATTTAGATCTTTTTTTAACAAAGATGAGTGCCAATTAAGAATTATACACAAACTAATGCTAATTGGAAATATCTAAATGCTAATTAGCACTCATCTTTGTTAAAAAAATATAAAAAATCTAAATGCTAGTTTCCTAGCTGTTGGATCAAACATGATCATCAAGCAATGTGATTTATGTGATTTTAGTAAAACATATGCAAACCATATGAAATAGAGTAATTTGATCTTTTTGAAAACATTGGATGAAATTTGTTAGTCAAAGTAGTTGAGTCATGGGTATCACACTGAAAAACAAAAACTAATGGGAGTCAAATAGTAATAGCCATAAATAAATGGAGGCCAAATGAGAAATAACCCTAAAAGAGATACATAAACAAGTAAATAACATTCTGAAAACCCTGAAAAAGATTTAGCTTACAATTTCCAAATCCCATATTTATCTGTCTTTGCAACTCTCCTGAATATTTAGGCTATTAAAAACCCAAGACTTCAAAATATAACAAAACTGGGATCACTAAAAGGCCAGGAGCACCCGGATGCAACATCTTAGAAGGCATTGAATTGAAAGGAAACCATCCAACAGTCCATCAAACACAACTTATCTCAAAAATTCCTGGTAAGGGCCTACTGATAGGAACAGAATTCGAGTAGGCAGTGGGATTTTAGCATCTTATATAGCAAATAAAACAGCCCTTTAAAAAATGCTCCTCTAAAATAACAAAAAACACAAACAATTAAAAAAAAAAAAAAAGAAGGCAACGCATTTATAATTTTACCACCAAAATTTGGCATTTAATCCATGGGTGACCTCCTAAAATAACTACTTTCCAGCAATTCTTTGTATTAAATAAGCAAATGGAACAAAGGAGTAAAAACACAAGATGCAGCAATATTCTGGAAACACACTAAACCTACTCCCAAAGCACAAAGGCGAAGATGGAATGCATATCATTCACCGCCGGTAGCCAACAAGAACTCTCCCTCGCATACCACCTCACCCCCAACATATGCCTTTCCATCCATCTTCACTATGCCGAAGCGTTTCTGCCACTTGATCAGAGTCATTCTCATAACCAAGGTGTCCCCCGCAATCACTGGTTTCCTAAACCTGACTTTGTCAATTCCTGCAAAAAAGAAATTTTCTTTCGAGCCACCCAATTCGGGTTGCAGCATCACCAAGCCTGCCACTTGAGCCATCGCCTGGACACACCAAAGCACAACTATTTATCAGGAGGGCAAAAACAACTTCAAACTTGTATGTAATGCATCAAATAATAACTGAACTTGAATGCATATATCACTTGATGTTAATTAGGGAAGTTTCCAACATGTTAATAGTGTGATAAAAGAATTGGAGGAATTGAAATGGTTTCAACTGGTTCTCTCGGCTCGTGGTAGATGTATTTGGCATTGTTTGCCTCATGCATTTCTTAGGAGATTATGCCAAGAAAGACACAAGGGACTTTCGAATGTAGACACTGAGATACATAGGGTTATATTGGAAATTAAAATTTTATTGTGGGTTTGGAAGAATATGCAGGATCCACTTAAGGATGACTCATTCTTATAGCTGGGTGGACAGACATAGTTACATCTTTTATTTTGTATGTTAGGGGAGAAAGGGATTTTGAACACCTCAACACAAGCAGTCTACCTTGCTAGCATAGATACCGATACAATACTCCACTGCTTGTTTTCTGAACGAAAGAACAATACTTTGGGCCCTATTTTGGCATATCATATCTTATTTTACGGATCTTGGGGGTAGGTATTGAGAAGTAGGGGTATCATATTGTTTTGTTTTGTATAATCAGTTTGTAATTCAAAGCTTAGAATCAACTTGTCTATGCTTTCTCATTTGAACAATGAACTTTCCTTTTCTATACTCTCATTTCTCTTCAGATAATTCAGTACATAAATGTCAGCAAGTTTTTTCCTCAAATAAATAAATAAAATTAAAATAACAAAAATGATTAAATTATAACTGAACTGCGGCCAAAAAAAAAAAAAAAAGATATGTTGCAGTAACTTATGTTATTAGTTATACTTTTCAAACTATTCTTACGATAACTTTGTATAGGTTAGGTGACTTCCAGTCTTTTCTTTTATATACATTCCCATGCCCTGCTGCCAGTGACGGAGCTAGGATTTTTGTTGAGGGGGGTCAGAGTGATATTATAATTAATTAAATATAATATAAAAATTAATTACTTTAACATGAATTTTTTTTTTAAATTACAGCAAAAAGGGGAGTACAACAAAGACAGCCATTGAAGATGATTACTACTATATTCATTGAAGATTATTACTACTTCTAGAAACACAACACAAGAGAAGGGTTTGAATCGTTGATTACTACTACATGAAGAAAATGAGGAGATTGGATTGCTTACGATTTTTTTGTGGAGATGACCAACACAGTGATTAATGAAGGCACCTGGTACTTAGAAGAAGAAGAAGAATAAGGTGGTTTGGACCCTGCTGGATCTTGTGAAGATGAGCTCAAATAACTCAATAGTTATAGATCTTTGAAGATGATGAAATATGAGAGTTTCCCTCATCTTGTCCAATCGATGGAATGTGAAGAAGAAACTGTGAATTTTGGTTTATTGGAGAGATTTGAGGGATTTAACCTCTATCTCTAACTCTAAAAGTAGAGTTTGGATTTGATATGTACATGATTTGAAGGATGAAGTCCTGGTTGAAGTGAAAAGTGAGAATAGAGGGGCAAATAAATAAAAAACTAATTAGGGAACAAATAAAAAAAATAAAAAAATAAAATCTCAAAAGTCAGTGGGGGCACTTGCCCCCACGTGAATCCGTGCCTGCCTGCTGCCAATGTAAGGGAATAGCTGGTGGTATCATACCAAGAAAAAAAAGTTATCTGCACCTGTTTGGATTTTGGAACTACTTCAGAGTTGAAAAACTAGATAAATTGGAGTAAAACATGCACTTGGAAAGAACCAATATGAATGTTATTATAAGAACACTGAATGTTACTTAACTAGGTCAAACTATTAAGACCCTCCCATGACAGATCGACCAGATGAAGAATGAAGTAAACCACAGAATTCGTTTTAGCTGAATATCTTTCTACACTATCACCCACCTGATTGGTAATTATCTGCTGGATGAGCTTTCCAGTCATACCATTACTTGCCAAATAAGACTTCGAAGAGTCAGACCAGGCCCATTTATCTGGTGGAGCGCAATAAGTTGCTTTATTTCCCACTGGTTGAGCCCTCTTTGGAAAAATTGGTTCCATGTTTTGAACAGATTTGAGGCCTGACCCTACTCAAATGGTGTAGAATCTCGTAACTTTTCCAAGTTTATTGCTTATGATTGTGTATGGTTCAGGGACTCTCCTTGAACAATTTGTCCATGGCCCACTTATCTTCCCAGAAGACCACTACCCCATTATGGACTTCATACCTCCCCTGGCGTGAAAAATCTCCTTTATGGAGCATAGTGGCCTTCCATAAAGAGCAACCATAGCTAGGTAGACTGTTGGGATATTAAGCCCATTCCAATTATCCATGGGCCTAAATTCCCCATGTGTTTAATCCATGGTAGTAATGTATGAATTTGCAGTGAAGTTGTACTATTTGTAGCCACCGATGCATGTTGTAGCCCCACGCCTCTACTCTCGCTTCCACTTGATATATGATTAGATTTGCCCTCTCTATAAGTTCGAGCTTTCGAGTATGCCAATCTTTCCTTAGTCCCAAACATAGTTGCAATACCTATGGAGCTGCCACCATACAGAATCTTGTTCAATGTCGAATCTTATACTTTAAGTAAAGCTCTATTAAAATGTCACACCTTGCAAATCCCCAACCCTCCCTTTTGTACTTTAGATGGCAGACATTTGTCATCAGTGATGCGCCCCATAGGAAATTTCTCATAAGTTGCTCAACGCGAATGGAATCCAAAATTGTAAGAGTATATCATACTACTGAGTATGGATATGGATAGGGGTATTAATTTGAACATTATAGAACCAATGAATAAAACTAAGACATGGGTACATCAAGGTACAACACTAAAATAATATTTATTAGTAGTTTGATAACAAAATAAAAGAAAAGATATCATCAGTCATCAAGCCACTCATTGATTCATTGAACAGATACTTCAAGTTCAAACATCAAAGCTTCAAAAGTTGAAATGTTTTGTTAATAATAATAATAAAATACTTCAAACCCATTAAAGTATTTGCTGGTTAAGGTTTTCACCTTAATAAGCCTTGTGAGATAATTGTTCAGATCAGATCTCAGTCTGATCAAAGATGGTTTGCAGCAATTGAGACAAGACTAGATCTTGGTTTTCATCTTCTTCGACTAGCAATGCATACAGATGGGTTGCAGACTCGTTATTGGAAATTTAACAGTTGCACATGTTGCAAGGTGAGATAGACGATATAAGAAAAGGTGAAGACGAGAGCGGACGATTGGGGTTTGATACCTTGAGAGGAATGGATTGGGCAAGTGAGATTTACCTTTTCTTGAGTTTTCCTTGGTTTCAATTACAAGGAAAGGTGAGGACTAGGAATCAGTTTCAGGCTGGGTTGCGTGGATATGGATACGAACACCGTAAATGAGAAAATTTACAAAGATACGGGTACAAGTTTGGCATTAAAATAATATATTTAAGTATATATTTCAAGAAATATACAAATATAAAAATGAATCATAAATCATATATCCATAAACATTACATTAGTAAAACAATAATTACAAACCTCAAAGCCATTCGATCATGTTAAACCAAAATGCATCCTAGATTCATAATTCATAATTCATAAACATCCACATCCCACATTATACTAACAACACTTACAATAAAATAAAGTCATAACTCACAAGTAAAAAAGGCAAAACATGTCTGGACCGTAGTTGTCCTGTTGATTGCGAGACACCCCAGATCATTCCTAAAGACACTATGGTTATGTCCACGGGTGAAGACAGTAAAAAAGCCAAGTGTGATCAATCTTAAAGTTAGTATATTGACTAAACACTTTCTAATCGTTAAGACTTCTTCTTTTAAGTAGTACTTCTATTAATAACTATCAGAACTTAAATAGAAAGGCAAACCCAGAGAAAAAACCACATTGACAAGCATAGACCCAAAACCAACTCGATACTAATGCAAGCGATGATGCCCACCTAAAGCCCATTACATAGAATTATATCTTCTTAAGGGACCCGGTTAGAGAACCACCACCACCCAGATTAAGACTCTTGAAATCATCTTGCCTCCACAGTCAATATCCCCCACGAGGTCACACCATCAGTGCCAAACAGAGCTCTGTGAGGAGACATAGAAACTTCTACCAACGTGATGCCAAAGAAACAACCGTCTTTGAATAAGATAACTCTCTTATTCAAACACAATTTTCATCTAGTTACATAGAAGTGCATGTGCCAGCAAAAGCAAACGGGGGGCTTGAAAATTAGGAGTTAAGAGTTTTTTTTTTTAAAGGTCAAAAGGTTATCATTCATCTAGAGAAAGAAAAAAAAATATATATATATACAAGAAGTTAGAATCCACAAAAGAGAGATTAGTGGGTGAATAACAAATTGTCCCAGCTATCTCAAAAGCTTCGAAACTTAAACCCCAATAATGTTTCTCCGATGCGCAATGCCACACAAGGATCAAACACAACATACATAACTTGGACTCTTCAAGCATTTCAGCTTCGAAGATTCTTTGATTCCGCTCCTTCCAAAGGGTCCGACACACCCATAGGAGATAAGCTTCCACACTAGTCTCCCAACACTATTGAAAAAGGACACCCTTTCCACGCCCACCAAGCTTCCAAAATTGAGTCTGACACTATGTTGTCTGAAGCTCCACCACGACAACTCCCAAAGCTCTATATTAAGGGTTTTTTAGACATACTCTGTGTTATTAATGCGGCGATTAAGCACCGATTAAGCGTAAAATGGGGATTGAGCGATCCAAACTGGGTATAATTCGGTTGGGTTTAGCGGATGGCGAAAAATCGGCCCAGCTAACTCGCCGATTTATCGCTAGGTATAAAAAATAATCTAATCATCCATGAGCTCTATTCGATCGAACAGAGAAAAGAAGAGAGACGCAGAAGATGGAGAAAAAGAAGAGAAGTTGAAAAAGAGAGAAGCCGAAGAAGAAAAGAAAAGAGAGAAGAAAAGGCTGCAGATCTGCTCTGATCTGCTGCTGAGAGAAGAAGAGAAAACCAAGAAGAAGAAGACATGATTTGCTGCTGCTGATCTGTTACTGATTTGTACTGCTGATCTTGATCTGTTACTGACCTGTACAGATCTGCTGATTTGATGTTGCTGACCTGTACAAATCTGCTGATTTGATGTTGCAGATGTTACTGAGCTGTGACTTATTCTTGATCTGTTACTGATACTGATATGCTGTTGCGATTTGTGCAGATCGCAAAACAGAGAAGAATAAAGAAAAATAAGGGAGATGATAAGAATGGAAAAAAAAAGGGAGAAAAGAAGACTTACCTGGTGACCTGCTGTTGCTGTTGTTGGCCTGTTGTATTGTTGTGTTTTTTGTTAAAATGTTGTGTTGGTTGTTGTAAACTATTACAAATATACACCAATAAATCATTCTGATTAATTATTATAATTAGGATATAAAATTTATAATTTGAAAAAAATAGACCGATTAAATTCGATTAATCTTGACTAATCCCAATTAATCGTAAATCAGTCTTAGACTGTGAAGGGTTTGATTATCGATTTAAGTTAACTACACAGGACATACTTGATACCTCCCTATTCAATAGTCAAAATTTGATATACCCCCAAAACTAAGTGAAATTAGACTTACCCCCTAAACGGCCAAAATCTAGTGAGGTTATTTTGAATTTGACCAAATTGCCCTTCACAAGATCTGCACGTGTCAAATGTGATATTGCAAATCTTGATACCCAACTTAAAAAAAAAACCTCGATGATATCACCTGAGTCTCAATAAATGATTCAAGGTCTGGATTAAATGATAAATGAAAAAAAAAAAAAATTAATCTATCCATTCCCTTCTTCCCCAACCACCCCTCCCTTATTATTCTTCTCTGCAAGTACCAAACATGTAATTATGGTGGCAAGATAGAAAATTTTCCTCATTCAAGCCATAAGAGATTGAAAATGGTAAAAGGGGCCTTGAAAAACTTAATTTAGAAAGCTTTAAAATACTGCAAGTGCCACATTTCCAAGAAATGGTCGAACACATGAAGCTCCACCTATATGAAATAAAATGGGTTCCATTTCTAGATCTACAAGGTTTGAAGCCCTAGTGTCTGATTGAAGAAGATATGAAGAAGATATGAAGAAGATAAATGCGGTTTTCTTAGTGGGGTTTGGGAGAAGAAGAAAAAGAAGTTGTGAAGGGAGAAAAGGAAGGGTGTTGGAAGGAGCAGATAATGAGGAGATGTGAAAGAGATGGGGCGGTGGAATTGCAAAGAATTTCAACCAATCCATGGCTTGTTGGTACCTGCAAAGAAGAAGAAAGGGGAGGGTAATTGGGGAAGAAGGGAATGGATAGATTGGGGATTTTTTTTTCATTTATCATTTAATCCAAGCCTTGAATCATTTTATTGAGATTCACATGATATTATCAAAGTGTGTTTTTAAGTTGAGTCTTAAGATCTGCAATATCAGATTTGACGCAATTAGTGCAAGGGGCAATTTGGCCAATTAAAAGTAACATCACTAGATTTCGATCATTTAGGGGGTAAGTCTATTTTCAATTAATTTGAGGCAAAATCTCAAATTTTGATTAGTAAATTGGGGGTATGTCTAAAAATCCTAAAATATAAATATAAGTACTGGAAACTAATTGAGGAACACACCGCCTTAAATTGAGAGACTCAAATCAACTTCGTTATGTACTGAAAGCATACTCATATTTTATTCAGTAGTGTAATATTTTATTTAATATTTTCTTATTTTAATTATGGTTTATTACTAATATGTGATGACTAATAAACTATATAAAACTTATAAAATTATTATGGTTCCACCTCAACTTTGTTGCGACTCCGTCACAACTCCCGCGACTGTTGAAGCGAAAGTCGGAGCTTCGTCCTGCTTCACACCTTAGACAACATACGACACAAAAAAGTTCCATAGAGTCGAAGCAAGATGACAATGCAACAATAGATGAGAGGAAATCTCCTCCACAAGGTTGGACCCCAAGCACACTCTGTCAATGTTCATACTCCTAACAACGAGAGCATCTCTAGTTGGAAGTCGGTTTCGTACACTGTCACATGAAGAAACTAACCCTAGGGGGAAAGAGCTTTATCCACACAAAAGTGGATGGGAAACTATTTGGCATTCCGTTCGGGACACCACCCTCCATTAGCTTGCTAAAGACGGACCAACCTGAGAACCTCCAATAATGTCTAGTGGAGACCAGTGATTTTAATCAAGCTGTTCTTTTAAAGCAGGTGTGGAGATACGGTTGGAGCATGACACCTTGTGGAGACGAGTGATTTTGGAAAATTATGGAGGATTGGTTCTCAAGGAGGGTTTGTCCACCTTTGGATGTCCTATGAACAGTCCACGGCAGTTTCTGACTCCTTTTAAGTCCATTGGGGGACATAGCTTTGTTTTGAGATTACAAGTGAGTGGGAGATAGGCCCCTCAAGGAGGAATTTCCAGACTTATACAGCATTTTGCATACCAAGACTGACATGGACTGCCGGTTTTACAATGTTGATAGTCAGGGAGTGCATCATTGTCTGCATGAGTGGAAGATGGACCACCTGGTGGAGCTGATTGATCTTTTACAGCTTAAAGCATGGGATGATCAAAGTGATGCTTGGATTTGGAAGGACAAGGCCAGTGTGTTTACGGTTAAACACACCTACACTATTTGGAACATCAAGTGGACCATGAAAGCACATCCACTTTATGGGTCAGCGTCACAAGATTATTTGGGTAAAGCAGGCTCCTCTTGGAACTTGCTTTCTCAGGTGGATGACTTCTCATGGAAGAATTCTTGCAGAATAAAACATTAAAAGAGAGAGGTTTCTCTATGCCAAAGAGGTTTCTTTGTGGGAAGTTGAGGAAGTGACCATCAATCACCTTCTTTTGAATTGTAGGTTACTAGGTTTTCTGCAACAGTAAAGGCAGTCCCTGTTTGGAGAATTTGGGGTGAATCTGAATGTTTCAGCTTTATTAACGAGATCATAGAGCAATAGCATAACAGTAATCAACTCTCTCTGAACCTTCCTGCCAAAGGTAGGTGGGTTTGGGACCGTCTGATCCATGCGGCAGTGTCAAAAAGGCGACCATTGAATGTAGGCCCATGAATATAATAGGATGCATGTTCCCCATCCAAAATTCGGCACTTGTATGATTTTGTAGCACAAATTCTACTTACATACAAGGTCTTATGAAGTGTGCAAGTACAGGATGCAAGTTTTCCATCCAAAAAAAAAACCCATTAGTAAAAACCTTAATCTTGAGAATGTAAACAATCATTCTCAATCTAATTCATTGGTTGAAGTCCCATTTCCCAAAGCTGGAACAATGACTGGGCTGATGATTATCAGCCTGGAGACAGGAACCCTAATCTTACAGATAGAAGGTTGTTGATAACCCTATAGTGGTGGTATGTCATGGCAGATTTTGAGAATCTTAAGGTCAGATTATTGGGCATGTTAAGGTTGCAGTTCCAAGGACTAGAAAAAATGTGTTTCTATTTTGCAAGCAATGGGGGACATACCGTCACTTCTAGGGGAGTTTGAGAAACTATTTATGATTCTCTACGGTCTGGAAACCTCGATCCGTATTAGGTATGGCAACAGCTATGTGGAGGACGGAGATGGATCCCTATTAACTCCCCATTCAACCCAAACATAACATGGTATGATGAAGGAAAGGAATGTGAATCTTGAGTGTATATGAGGTTTACATCCAAATCGAATCAGCCTACCATCATTTAAGTTCAACCATCTATGTTGAGGAAAGATTTAGCATGGTTAAAGCATCCACAATGGGCCAATTTTTGTGTTGGGATAAACTTTATGCCACCAAAACTCACCAACACTAAACCAATTTTGGGTGAGATATCTCACCAAATGGGGCAGTCCCTCTAAAGCTTAGCGGCATTTGAAATATCGCCTAGCTTTCTTTTGTATTTAAAGTAGATCTAATTGTTAGTAGCTTGCAACATCACCTATGAGGTGTGGGTTTGAATCCCAATTTGAATCTTACAATTTTAAATTGCTGATTTGGCTTTTAAAATGGCCCTTACAATTTAAGTTTTGACAATCTTGTCGAGAAATGCATTTTTTTCGTTTTATCCTCCTTCCTCTTACCTCACCTCATTTTTTTTTTTTTTCTCATTGTTTTTTTTTTCCTACTGTAAGTAGATTCCTTTTCATGTGGGATAAAATTAACGAGAATAATAGATATCCCACCAAAATCTCAAATTGTGTACTAGTGATGCTCTTACAAATGGATTTTGGGCCAATTTTGGATAAGCAAAAGGCTGGACATATTAACATCAAGCAAAAGAATAATTAACGATATTGTTGATGACTAAGGGCATTTCCAGTCAATTGGAGATTTTGGAGGGATATCTATTTTTTCATTAATTTATTGGTTTTGTCCTACATAAAAAGGAATCTCACCCATAGTAGGAAAAAAAAACAAACAATTGTGTGGGATAAGAGAAAAAAGGACAAAACGAAAAATGCATCTGTGGAGATTTGAACCCACAGCTCTTGGGTGATGTGGCAAACTACTAACCATTAGATCTACTTAATTTAATTGTGAAAGAAAGCTAGGCGGTATTTAAAATGGCACTCAACTTTAGGCATCGCACAACCTCTTGTCCCAGTGGGATAGTAATGGGATAAATTTATCTCACCCCTATCCCATTTGGTAAGATATCCCACCAAAATTGGCTTATTGAGGGTGTTCTAAGAGGTCAAAGGTGGTAATTTTATCTTTGAAAATGGTCAACTGGGTTTCCTAAGGCAAGTGGGATTTTAAGGTTAATGCTCGCACACAAGGTGACCTGAAGACACCAAAGTTACAATTGCACTCTAGGGTCTCGTGTAAACGAGTTTCCAAGGCCATAAAATTATCAACTTGGGTTTCCTCGGCTGCTAGTGCAAGGTCAAAGGTGGAACTCTATGGATACAAATTCTCTAGTGATTGATGAAGAGATGAAAATTTGGCCTTCACAAATCAATCCTTTTCATTATCAATTACCAAAATTCTCAACAATGCAAACCACTGTTTTTATTTGTTATGTAAATCAGTGGATAAAACAAATGCATACCAATTGAGAGATCAATAAATATTTACTGAAAAGTGGTGATTGAAAACAAAGCAAGAGAATCATAATCTCTATTCTCATGCTGAGGACTGCACGATGCACTAGTGATTGCAATTTGAAATTCTTATTCTAACCTATTGAGGCAAATTTAAGCTAAAAAAAAGAAAAGACAAGAGACTAAAAAGGGCTAGCAACGGCTATGAATTGCCAACGGGATCACAAATCAACCTCATTAACCAATCAAATGATTTACGAAAAAACACAGATAATGCTCTAAAAGATATACACTAGAAATAAAATTAAAATGAATCCAGAAGGAGTAATAGAATACAAGGCTATACCTCAACCATAAGAACACCGGGCATGATGGGCCTCTCTGGGAAATGCCCAGGGAAGAAATTATCATTAATTGTCACATTCTTAATCCCAACAGCCGAAACTCCAGGATTATACTCAACTACTCTATCCACCAGAAGAAATGGAAACCTAAACCAAACCACCACAACAAACACACACACACACACACATAATAAGATCCGTAATGCATTAACACGATAAACATCCAATCAGTCACCAACATCAACACAATTACTTACCGATGGGGCAAAACCTCGCGAATTTGATTGATGTCCATAACAGTAGGAAATGCTGGAAACCCTGCAACCAAACAAAACACACACACTGACATTAATCACAAAACTCAAATTCAAGAAAACGAATTAATGGTTTGAAAAAAATTAAAAAGAAAAAACCTACTCTTTTCAATGGGAATCTCGTTGTCTGTTGTTCCATTAACAGTAGAACAAGTAATGATGGTATTGCTCCGATTGCTAGATTGGAGGAATTGAAGAGGAGATCGAGAAGTGGAAAGAGAGATTTTTGTGAGTGAAGAAGGCAGGGCGAGGTAACGGATGGTTGGATGAGAGAGCGATGAATGATGACAAGTGAGAGAAGAGAGTTTGAGTGTGTTGGAGAAAGCCGAAACCTCCATTGTTTCCAACCAGAAGAGATGAAGAAGGGGAGATTTGATTTGAGAGAGGGAGAGATGTTAAGGTGCGGATGTGGCGAAGTAAACAAGAGAGTAGATGGCGTGACTGACGATGTGGAGTTGTTGGGAGAGCTTGGAACATATCGCCCAACTCGTATTCAGGTTTTAGCTGCTTGGACTTGGGAGGGAGGTCCACAACTACAGCTACAACTATAAGGGGTGTTTATTTTCAAACTCTGTCTTGTGCTCTGTCGTTTTCGTGTCAATTTACGCCGAGCAATTCTAGCTGGCCTGGGAAAACCAGTCTGGTTTGCTGTCTGGGAGGGGCGAAAATACATTTTTGCCCCCCCCCCTTTTTAAACACCTTTTTTGGAGTGTGTGTTTAAAGAGGGGGGCAAAAATGTATTTTCGCCCCCCAAGGCAACAAACCAGGCTGGTTTCCCAGGCCAGCTAGAATTTCTGATTTACGCCGGATTGAATGACTTTGTGTGTAATCTGAAATTGAGACTTGAGGGAGGTCAGGTCCTCTTCCCTCGTGGGAATGGAAAGGCTCATAATAAATGAGGGAAAAAGTGACTATTTGCCCCTACATTTCTAAAATCCCATAACCATTTATTTCTTGGACCAAATTTATTCTACAGGTTTTTGGTTGTGAGGTTTTTTGGGCTTATAGTGTTACTCATCCCTAATTCTAGGGAGCGAGGGAGAGAGAGCTAGGTGGGGGCGACGCTCGCCCACCACCATCCATCATCCTCGAGATGCGCTCATGGGAAGCATCTCGAGGATGATGGATGGTGGTGGGCGAGCCTCGCCCCCACCTCGCTCTCTCTCCCTCGGTCCCTAGAAGGGCTCGTTACTCATTTTGGGTTTTCCTTTTTTCGAAAATGATTCTTGTGCTCCTTTTTACATTAGGCTAAAAGGACTCAATTTCTATTTTGATTGCCCACCACCGCCATGATCACTTCTTCGCTTTTGCATCTCTCCCACTTTCTCCTCCATATCTCATCTTCCATCTGATTCTTTTTTTTTTAATATTGATGCGTCCAAAAATCATCTTCCTGCGAGTTTGACCTGCAAAATAGATGTTAGACTGTCAAAGACCACCTTTTTGGTGGCTGAAGGCATTCGAATGCTTAAGTCAACAACTTTGTTTGAAGAAGAAAGTAAATTTGGACAAAACTCAAAAGTTGCATACATGTGTCGAATGTTCCATTTACCTTTAATAATAGTTGCGGTTAATTCTCTGCGTGACTTAAGCATGTGAGGCACAACGGAAGGAGATGTTTCTTGTAACAGTCTTCTGCTTAATGAAGATGCGTTCGTGGAGGCGTAACTTCCTCCATGACTATTTTTTGTGTAATGTTTCTCTTCTTTATGAGTTGTGTTCGGCCTGGATTCGAGTTTTGTTTATGTCTTCTCGTTGGTGGCCTTATTTGGGCCTCTGTGATTGACTTTATTCTTCTTGAACTTTATGAGATGGCCAATAGATTGGACGTTATATCCTCGTGATGGATGCTCTCTGCCACGTGTACAGCCATGATGATCGATCTATTTTGATGTATCATCAACTACTTCCTCCTTAATTAGTGGGTATGTTCATGTATCCACTAACTGTGTGGCAGTTTTGTTTTCAATTTCAACATTACTGCACATTTAGTACTCTTGCTATCTGTTGTTGTTGTTATCTCTCTGATGTTCCATCCGCCTGTTCGTTTTAGATCGATTTATGGGATTTCGTGCGACTGTCATATCTTGCATGTTCTCCCATGAGAGGACCTATCGCTGCTCGTCCTTATAAAGGGAGAAGTTTGAGTGTGTTTTACTTCCTTTTGCACCTTCTCGTTTTCTAGTTGTTAATTATTTGATTCCTTGCGTTCGTTCTATAGTCATGTCTAACTTCAGGGTTTTGAGCGACAATGTTTTTGATGCCTGCAAAGATTTCTTCTTGCCTAAGCGGGTAACGCACGCTACTCAGGACAACATTCGTCACGATTCCTTGTTGTCGACTGATCTGGAAATCATTCTCCCCGAAGAGGGTGACAGTCCTTGTCGTCCAAAACATGGGTACATTGCTTTGTATCCTGGTATGATCCACTCTAGTTTCAGGCTTCCGACTCTTATGATCATCTGGGAGTACTACTTAGATTTGGTTGGTATCGCTCCGGCCCAACTGGTCCCTAATGGTTGGAAAGTAATGATTTCGACCTTAGCAAGGGATGCCTCAGCTCGTATGCCTATGAATGTCAGGGTTCTGTATTCTTTGGTGGGGTTTAGTGTAAACCCCAATCACACCTATTTTGTCTTTGTTCTCCTTCTTGTTTCAAAGACCTGCAAGAGGAGTATGGGGGTTGGTCGAGGTCTTGGTTCTACGCATCCCTTTCTTCCAATCACTTTAGGCTTTGCAGGAATCAGATTCCGCGGTCATTCCGGAGCCTAAGAGAGTCGAGTTGTCATTGTCTCTGGGAGAGAAGAAGTTATGCAGTCGATTTTGCAATCTTCCCCATGTCTCAATGGAAGATTTTTTTCACTATGGATGTCATTATCCATAGTGGCTTATATTCATCAGGTGAAATGGGTCGCGTTTTAAAAGTGATTGTTGTGTGCGTTGGTTATGTAGATGTCAGCCACCAAGAGGGTTTTGTTGACGAGCGCGTAGACTGAGTTACTACAGTCGTTGTTCAAGGTTCTAGGAGTACCAACTCGATTGTAAGAAAACGAAAAGTTCCTAGACCTCTGAGTCCTTCCAAGATGTTGGCTATCAGTTTCGGTCGTGTCGAAGATGAAGAAGTTCGTTTCCTCAGTTCTTGACGCTGCTAGGGCTCCCTCTCGCCTTGCTTCTCTCCGAAAAGGAGGTCATGGTTCGAAGGTTGATTCTTCTGTCTGGGAGGAAGATGTGGTAAACCGATTTCTCGAAATGAGTAAGAAAAAAATCTTTCGTCCTCTAGACGACCACGAGAAAAATCTTATTGCCTTTTATGGTTTGCATGCCTTTAATGGCATGTCTATTGTTGACTTGCACATTATTGAGAATAAAATGCTTCAACTTGGTCTTTGGTAGTCGAAGAACCCAAAGGGTACTAAGACCTTGGATGACTTCGAGTATGATCCTTCAATGGAGAATCGAGTTGCTGCCCGAGCTCGAGATTTCAAGCTCACTTTTTCTTTTGTCGTGGCTGGGACCTCGAGATCACCTACTACTCCCTTAGTGTCTCATCCTGCTCCTACTATGCCTGGGGAGATCTTTTGGCCTTTCGAGGTTGATGTGCTGGACAACGCTCGCAACCTCATTGGTGGTTGTCATGGGCGGTTGGCTAATAGGGCTCTTATGCCTGTACGCTAGCCACATCACCATATTGACAAGGGTTTCCAGTACCACATGGAGGGGATGACGCACCTTACTTATGCAACCGTGATGGGGTCGGATTGTAAGGTTGCTCGTGACTAGGTGGCACATATTGAGCCAAAACTAGCAGGACACATCCTGGTCCTTTCTCGTGTTCTCCACCAATTGGATTTGTTAAAGGCGCGGTGCATAGAGCATGAGAGGGTTGCGGATTCTGCACAGACGTCGTTGAGGGGACTCGAGGCTATTCGTGATATGTTTCCTTTTGACCTTGAGACATTTGAAGTAGAATTGGGCAAGTTGCGGTCTCGTCTGGATGCAGTTGAGAAAGATTTGTTCGACCGAAAGGTTGAACGTGATGAAGCAGTTCGTTCAACTAAGGAATGTTCTGCCAATCTCAAGGCTTCTGCTATTCGAATTGCTCAGCTGAATTCCGAGTTTGTTGAAACCAAGTCTGCGTAGAGAATTAGCGTCAACCTGAGTTGAGCTGTCATCCGTTACTGAAAAACTAAAGGCAACAGAGGTCGCGGATTAAAAGAGAGTGGTCGATGGTCACCGCGATTTCTTGGATTTCCTGAAAACACAAGGTTTAGACATCTCCAAATATCGTTGCTTTGCTGAGCAGGAATTTGATGATGTCGAGAAAGTTGTTTCGGATTCACTGGGTGATCTAGATGTCGGAGAACCTTCTGAGCCCATACTGCCCATTATGTTGATTCTCTTTCTTAATTGTTTTTTTTTTGCAATATTCTCTTTTAGAAGATCAATGGAAAATTTTCATTTTGCATTTGTTGTGTCCAGTATATCTAGCTTGTCAGCTTTTATTTACGACATTTTTAGGAGATTTCTGACTCGTTCGTCGAGATTTTTAATCACATAATTATAACATTTTTTACCTCTTATTATATTTTTGTTAATCCTTGTTTTATTTTATTTTAAATTAATTATTAAATTTTTGTGTTTTTGTAGAATTCGGAGCAATAACGAAGAAATCAAAGAAAAATGCAATGAATAAATCACAGACGGTGACTTCAGAGCAAGTGGAGGTGAGAATAGCCTAAGCCCATAACCTAAACTCAAAACCAAACCCAAAACCAAATCCGTAAACCCAAACCCAATGCCAAACCCAATCAAACCCAAAGCATATTCTCTTAATTATCCAAGATTTTAGTTTGATTTAAGCCTTAAATCACTCATTGAACCCTCCCCTTAACTTGTCCAAGTTCATTTTCTTAATTCTTTATAAATACAGTAGAAATGAATAAATAAGGGGAAAAAGATAAGGGAAAGAAAAAAATACAGAATACCAAAACCTCTTCTTCACAATTTGTGATTCTCATCATCATCCCAACCAAGCAAAATCACCACCCACAGCCTATCCATCTCTGTTTTCTCTCCTTCACTCCACCGAAATAGGAGCGTGACAACCCTGTTTCACTTCATCTTCAACCACCGTCACTGGCTGCACCACGCACCACCACAGAGACTAAAATTAAGTTAACGCTACTGGCACCCAGTGGACCTTGCTGAGAGCACCTCGGCTGATAAAGATCAAACTATTTGCACCCACTGGGATCTGCTGAGCCACACTGGACCTGTTCCTGTTTGCACCCTGCTGAATGCTATGTAACACTACAGTGAATTAAGTCTCAAACTCTAGAATTAATTTCATTTTACTTTATTATTCCATGATTAATATTAATTGATTCGCGATTTATAATATTTTACTTTCACCTAATATGTCATGCATCTTAGGTTGTTCGAAAAATATTATGTTATAAATCAAGCATGTTTTAATTGAATAATTAAACTTGTGATTAATTGTGCCCTAAAAAGGCAATTAATGCTAGGAGTTTATACATTGCTAGAGTCATTTATTTGAAATTGGAATAATAAGAAAAATTGAATATAATTTTAGGAGTTTGAAAAATATTTTGCAAATTGTGGTTTCCCTCCAACTCTTTTCTTTTATTTATTGTTATTTTTATTACTTTTGTTTAAATCGGATTTTTAAACATTGTAACCCCCATTTTCTCCAAATTAGTTTAATTAAATTATTAAATTCAATTTAATCCACCTTCCTCGTGGGATCGACCTGTACTTGCCGTTGTCTACCAGTTAGACACCGTGCACTTGCGGTTATTACAAGTGGGTGAAATTAGCCTGTTTATTTAGGCCGGTTAAACCCGCAACATAGAAGGGCTGATTCATGAAATCTGGTTCTACATTCGGATTATGATGTCATACTTTACAGTCGACGAGAAAAAGTCCAACTCTTATGTTCTGGTACTTTATTACTTCGTGGTTGATCAGTCTAGAAGTTTTTTGTTTTTATGAATGATTCGTGTCCAGTACATGTATTTGTTTTTGCTCAATACTCTAGCCGTGCTGAGTATTTTTTCGAGTTGGAGTTTTAATCCGATTTCATTGTCCTAATTGAATTCTTGTTGCTTCGAATTTGGGAGCGAAAGATTTCATTCATAATATCTTTTCAAGTGCTCTACATTTCATGGTCGAGGTAGCATTTTGCCCTCTTTGTTCTCCAACCAGTACATTCCTGGTCTGTTGATTTTTGTTACTCAGTACGGTCCTTCCTAGTTTGGGTTTAGCTTGCCTGCGCTAGGTTCCTTCGTGTTGAGTTGGACTTTTCGTAGTACCCAGTCTCCAACGTAAAAAGTGTGAATTCACACATTTTTGTTATAATATCCTGCCATACGCTGTTGGTAGGCTGCTGTTTTGATGGAAGATGTTTCTTGCTTCTCTTCGAGGAGATCCAGTCCGACTCTCAGTGCTTCGATGTTGTCCTAAGTGCGAAATTCTTCGATTTTGGAATGTTGGCATTCCGATCTCCATGGGTATCATTGTTTCTGGCCCGTATGCGAGGGTGAAAGGTGTTTCTCCTGTCGGAGTTCATTTTGTTGTTCTATACACCCAAAGGACATCGAGTAACTCGGATGTCCACAATCCTTTTGCTGCCTCGAGTCTTCTTTTGATTGCTTCCAAGATTGTCCCGTTGGTGACCTTGGTTTGTCTGTTTGCATGTGGATGAGCGGGTGCAAAGAAATGTTGCTGGATATTCAGATTTTCGCATAACTCTTTAACTTTTTTGCCTTCGACTTGATTCCCATTGTCTGTGACAATTACCCTTGGGATCTCGAATCTGCATATGATGTCTCTCCAAAGAAACTTCTCGACTTGGGCTTCTCTTATCTTTGTGAGGGGCTCTACTTCTACCCACTTGGTGAAGTAGTCTACGACAACGAGGAGAAACTTCTTCTTATCGAACAGTGGGAGTAGTCCTACGATGTCAATTCCCCATTGTGCGAATGGACAGGGGCTGCTCATTGGGATCAAGTTCTGTCCCGGCATGTGAATGTATGGGGCAAATCTTTGGAATTTGTCGAATTTGCGAAAGATATTTTGAGCATCTGCTTGCATCGTTGGCTAGTAATAACCAAATGTGAGATCTTTATGGGCCAACATTCTACCCCCTAGATGATTTTTGCAAGTGTCGTGGTGGATTTCGTGCAAGACGTATTCAACATTCCTGGTGGAAGGCACCTCAACAACGGGCTCGTGGCAGATCTTCTGTATAGTTTGTCATTGATCATTGTGTATCTTGCTACCCGATTTCGTAGCTTTCTGTTTTCCATCTTATCTGCTGGGAGTTCTCTGTTTGATATATACACCAGGATTGGAGTTGTCCAGTTGTTTTCATGATTCAAGTATGGGGCTTCCTTGTGTCATGGAGAATGGGTTGTCATTATCCTTAGTTGTCGATGCTTCCTTTGCTAGTTTGTCGGCTCTTTTGTTCTCTGCTCATGCGCACCGTTGAATGGTAGCGTTCCGGAAGCCTTCTACTAGCTCTGTGATTTTTTGGTGGTAAGTTTTCATTTGGGTATCTTTGAATTGAAATTTGCCGTTTAGTTGATTGCCACCAGTTTGGAATCAATAAAGACACTAATGTCTTTTATTCCCAAGTGTTTTGCTAATTGTAGCCCCGCTATCACGGCTTCGTACTCGGCTTCATTATTGGAGGCTCTAAAGCTGAATTTTATCACCTTCTCTAATGCGACACTTTTCGAGTTGTACAAGACTAGTCCAGTTCCGCTTCCTGCCTCGTTGTACTCTCCATCACAGCGGATGATTCATCCGTCAGTGATTGGTTTGGGCTATTCTTCCCTACTCTTGTTTTCCGTCTGTTGGTTGTTGCTTCCTATGAACTCGGCGTTGAAATCTGCTAGTGCCTGAGCCTTAACAGCGGTTATGGGAGCATAGCTGATGTCTAATTGTCCGAGTTCTATTGCCCACTTCACCATTCTTCCTGATAGATCTGGTTTGTGTAGTACAGATCGAAGCGGTTGTTTGGTCGTAACCGTGATTAGGTGTGCTTGGAAGTATGGTCGCAGTTTTCTTGACAACACGATTAGAGCGAGCGCCATTTTCTCTAGGGCCAGATAGTTGATTTTTGCATCCGCGAGTGTTTTGCTAATCTGGTTTTTGCACGACCTTTTGTTCCCGTATCAACGTCAAACTCACCGCGTGATCGGACACAGATAGATATAGATACAATGTTTCTCCAGTGTCCGCTTTTGTTAGTAGCTTTGTGCTTTCCATGTACGTCTTAAGGCCTTGAAAGGCTTCCTCGCATTCAACATTCCACTCTAATGTCTTATTTCCCTACAAAATTTTTGAAGAAAGGTAGACATTTGTCCAATGATCTGGAGATGAATTTGTTCAGAACTGTTATTCTCCCATTAAGACTTTGGACACCTTTTATGTTTGTTGGTGACTGTATGTTGAGAAACGCTTGTATCTGCTTTGGATCGGCCTCAAATCCTCTTTGGTTGACCATGTACCCGAATAACTTCTCTGACTCCACTCCAAAGGTGCATTTCTCCGGGTTCAGTTTCATCTTATACTTTCACAGCTGAGAAAAAACATGTTCAAGATCCGTGATGTGGTCTACTCGGTGTGAGTTTTTAACATGCATATCGTCGATGTAAACTTCCATCATTTTGCCGATTTGATCTTTAAACATTCTGTTCACTAGCCGTTGGTACGTCGTCCCACGTTCTTTAATCTGAATGGCATTATACGATATGTACCCCTTTATGTTATGAAATAAGTTTTTTCTTGGTCGGGAGGGTACATTTGTATTTAATTATACCTGGAGTATGCATCAATGAAGCTCGGCATTTCGTGCCCGACAGTTGCATCCACTATCTGATCTATTTGTGGAAGTGGAAAACTGTCTTTAGGGCAGACTTTATTTAGATCGGTGTAGTCCACGCACACCCTCCATTTTTCGTTTTTCTTTTTTACCAGCACCGTGTTTGCCAACCAATCCGAGTAGTGAGCTTTTCTTGTCATCTCTGCATTGAGTAGTCGGTGCATTTCTTCGTTTATTGCTTGATTACGCTCCGGGGCCACCGATCTTCTTTTTTGTCGAACTAACTTATTGTTTGGGTTCACTTGTAGTTTGTGAGAGATGATGGATGAGTCTATCCCTACCATATCCTTCATTGTCCATGCAAAAACATCTTGGTTTTCTTTCAGCAGTTGGATAAGTTCCTTGGCAAGTTCAGGAAGAATCTTTGTGCTGATTCAGACTATTTTCTCCATTTTGTTGTCTAGGTAGACTTCGATCATCTCGCGGAATGGTTGGAGCCATATTGTTGTCCGGAGAGTCCGTACTCTTTTCATGTTGTGAAGGCTCCTCTGGTTGTTGTAGTAATTGCTATTTATGGGGGAGTTTTTATCGCTGCAAAATGACACTCAAGGGCCGCTGGTTGATCTCCGTTGATTTTTCCGATACCATTGTCGGTATCGTACTCTAAGTATTGATGAATAGTGGAGGAGATTGCGCCCATTTTTTGTATCCATGCTCTCCCGAGTAGCATGTTGTACGCGGCAGGAACATCGACGATGAGAAAGTCTGTCAATAATACTCACTGCTTTTCTGGCTCTCTTGCTTCGACCAGTAGTTGAAACATTCCCAGCGGATGACATTGTTCCCCACTGAAACCCACCATAGATTGATCGCTAGGTGAAAACATCTCATTGGTGGACCGCATCATTCGGAAAGATGTCAGGCATAAAAGGTTGGCTGAGCTGCCGGTGTTGATCAACACCCTTTTGATTTCCCATTTAGCAATCATGACTGAGATCACTAGAGCATCATTATGTGCAAAATTAACCCTGTTTGCATCTTCGTTCAAGAAGGTTAAAATCCTCTGCATCATTTTTGCGCGTTGTGCGACGGTTCTTGGAATCCGATCTTTACTGGCAAGTCTCTTACTATATGCTTTCGGGATTGATTGGATTTCTCTTTTTCTCCAATTACACTGTGCAAGACGTAGATTGTTTTCTTTACTCGCTCCCTTGAGATGATTGTTTCGTCCTCGGGTTTGGCTATTTCTCCGAGTCGTCTATCTCTGATATGACTTTTAATCTCGTCCTTCAGACTATGACAATCTTCGGTATCGTGGTTGATGTAGTTTTTTACGCTCCATGCTTTGACCTAGTCCTATTGACATGCTGACCTACACAAGTAACGCACGTGAGCCATAGACCACCATGGGGTGGCTGATGGCACTCTGATGCCAAAGTCAGACAAGGCTTTTAGGAAGGAGTAATGTTGTAACAGGAAATTTGTAGCGTACCTTAGCTTACAAATCTCATGTCTTATTTATAGTGCAAGGAGTCATAGTTCTACCAGGCCATCATAAGCGTAGTTTAGGAATGAGATCTTTGTGGAGATCCCTCCCTAACTAGGAGTTGTGCTGTAGGAAGGAAGTTCCATGTTAGCTCTGTGCTCCTAGATATGCGGGGGATAGCTCCCAATCCAATAGCAATTCGTAGAAGGGAGTTTCCTTGTGTGGAAGATATTATAGTGTTTGCTTCCTAGTTTGAAGTAGAAAGCAGCTGTAATTGCCCGTCCGAAACTGATCCTCGAGATACTTGCCTGAAGAAGACTTACGGGTATTGATGATAGCTGTGAGACATGTGGGTCTAGCATGTTGTGAGAGTTCGGGTCCGGTTGGCGGACCGCAGTTGGGCGAGCTTAGAACCGCTTGGGGCGGATTAGTGTTGGGCTGACGCTTGAGGCCGTAATTCCTCGAGATCATCATGACACATGTACGGCTCCGGAGTGTGACCATTTTTATGTATCATCAGCTACTCCCCCCCCCCGAGTTAGTTGGCCATCACATCAGTTTACTAAGTCATCTCTTGAAGGGATGCGCTGCTCATGATGATTGAGTCTGAATCGTTGTTTGAGCCACGCGCTGCATTAATTGAACGTGCGTTGGTTCAACGAAAAATAGGCGGGAAGCTAACCTATTTTTAGGTCATCCGCTGTGTAGAGTTTGATTCTTCTACTTTCTTTGCTTTCGAAGCTACCGCTCTGATTAGAAAAGATTTTTCATCTTCTTCATGGCTCAAGAAAATATTCTTGATGATGTTGTCTTGGTTGAGGGCCTGGAGTTTTTTGAAGATAGGTTGTTGTCCGAACCTAGTCTCTTCGAAATCCGTACGAAGTTTGGGAGTCTCTGAGGACCTGCCGTTGTATCTCTTGATGGACGACCAAATGCCAATGTCATCTTCGGCTGGTTTTATCTGTTTGCACTGCGGGATGCTTCAAACTGGAGATCATTTTTCGGTTCTGGATGTGATCTGGGAATTCTTGGACTTCTTAGGGATTCCTCCGGCTCAGTTGGAGCCCAATGGATATATATAGGATCATCCTCATGATTCTACTCAGTGCTAAAGAGGCCGACGTTAGCGTGACTCCACGGGTGATTTAGTTGCTGACTTCTCATCAGCTAAAGAGTAATGATATTTGTAAGATGAAGTTGCCGAATTTCTTAGTTAAGCTGCCTGATGGCTTCAAGTTTTGGCAGAAGTACTACTTCCTGGCCCCTGCGGATTCGAAGTATTTTCAATGCAAGGGTCGTTCGCTCGAGCGACAGTTCAGGTTGTTTCGTAAGTTCATATCTTTTCTTGTGACTTTGATATGTTTGATAGTGGGTCGATTATCCATCACTTGCATTTTTCTGCAGGAAGGTTTCCCACTACTCCTCTTACCTTAGATGAACAAAACACCATGGAGAAGTTGTGCGTCCTGCCGAAAAGAAAGGCGGCGATGTCATAAGGGTTTTCAACTTCATTCGTAGTGAGCTGTGGGACAAATGGCATGTCGCCCCCACTCTGTATCGAGAGTCGTGCATTAAGTTGGAAGATGAGGCCCCTTTTAGGAAGATGAAGGCTACTGAGGCCAAAGCTTCTGTTCTATCTGATGCGGAGGAGCCATCTGAGACTCTTGCCTACTTTGTGGGGAAGAGGTCTTGCGTTAGAAATGAGCCGTCTTCGG